>CP049706.1:5783627-5879888 GCA_004148225.2 Heterodera glycines | reverse complement strand
AAGTGTGAATCCCGAATAGAATTCGAGAACCGTTCTTTACACTTCTAAATTTAATTTAAAAGTAATAAATACACAACTTAATAAATTTAACATAATCTATTTAAATTAAAAAGCTTAAAATCTCACAAAATACGGCAATCCTGAAGAATGGATGTCCCTAATTTTTATTTTTTTTAAATTTTAGGCTCAAAACCAGTTTTAGGGGTTTTCAAGGGTGCTGATTATGAATCTGAACTTTGATTTGCCCAATTCCTAATCCCTGACCCGAATTCGAACAAAAATTGAAAAAATTTTAAAGAATGGATTTTTTTGGGATAAAAGCTCTAATTCACCCATTTTTCAGGATTGCCGAAAATACTGCTTATTTAATGTAAAATTATCCACAAAAAAAATTACTAAGCAAAAATTTATATATCAAAATGGAACGGGTGAGAGGCCGTGGCCACGGAGAGAGTGAATAAAAGTTTAATATATAAATAAAAAATAAAGATATTCCAAATTAAAATAAATATCTATATTTTAATATGAACATTTTAATATAAATACGAATAATTAAAAAAAGTGTAAAATTTAAAATAATAAGCAACAATTAATTGCCTCGCCCTAAATTAAAAAATTTTGAATTTTTTTAATT
The DNA here is from genome assembly GCA_004148225.2 of Heterodera glycines. Lineage (NCBI taxonomy): Eukaryota > Metazoa > Nematoda > Chromadorea > Rhabditida > Heteroderidae > Heterodera > Heterodera glycines. The sequence continues at coordinate 5,879,254 of CP049706.1, read as the reverse complement.
ATTAGAAATAATAAATAAAAGTGATTAGAAGAAAAAAAAATAAAATTTTGTATTCCAAATTGCCACAATAATAAATAAAAATTTAAATTTTGGCTTTCTAAACTATAATGAATTCTCAAGTTAAATTTTGTTTTAAATAATGTCTAAAAATATAAATGTCTCAATTATTAAACGAAAATTAAACTTACTCGATTTTAAAATGACAATATTTTTATTTTATTGACTATTTAAAAAAAGTTTATTAAAAACCCATTTAATTTAATAATATTTTAAGAATAATTTAAATAGGATTATTATTATTATTAAAAATTACATTAAACAATTTTTTATGAATAGTGGAAATTACTTCAGCATGGATAAGGTTTATAAAAACTAAACCTAATAATTATAAATAGAAAAATCAATTTATATATTAACCTTAAATAGTTTAATTTGGCATAACGAAATTAATTTTTTATTTATGGATTTACTTTCAAATCGTACAATTGAACGAAAATAAATTTACAAATAAAATTGAAAAAAAAAGTTGCGAAAAAGATAATTAGTGGATTTTGAACCATGGATATTTCGGAAGAAAACAAAATATGTCTAAATTAGCAGGGTTTGGAATTCCGATTTCCGAAATTTTTGAAAAAAATTTTTGTGAATTTTTAGAAATTACACTGAAATTTTCAAAAATTTTCCCTGTGGCGTTTATTGGCACCGTTCGCCCCGCGAGAGATTGGTCTAAGTGAATAGTCAGAAGTTTAAAAAAACAGAAGGCTGAAAGAATCTGTTAATTAGATGGAAGAGGGAAAAAAACATGAGAAAAAACTAAAAAATAAAAACAAATTAACTAATATTCAAAATTATCCTAAATTATTCTTCCGTCATTGATTTTTTTTCAAGAAAATATTTGTTTTCGTCAATTAAAAAATTAGGGGTTGAGAAGTTCCCCTGCTGAAATATGAGTTGTTTTAGCAAAACATTGGCCAATTCATAGGCAATAATTTTGTGAAGTCAAAGAGAAAAGCCTAATCAATTGATCAAAAGTTGGAGCTAATATAAGGGAATAATCAGGCAGCGTTATATTAATTTTATCTTTCTTTTTTGAATTGTCAGAAATTTATTTATTTTTGGCCACAGAGTCGAACACAAAACAATGTTTTTCTCATGACCAATTTCCAATTCACAAATTAGTGAACAAAAGTTTTTCTGAATTAAAATATTTTGGCAAAAAATAGAAGGCTGGAAGAAACTGTTCAGGTGGAAGAGGGAAAAAGACATGAGAAAAATAAAAAATAAAAACAAATTAACTAATATTCCAAATCATAAATAATAAAATAAATTTTATTTTAATAAAAGTGGAAATAAAAAAAAACCTAAAAAATGTAGACAATTTCAAATTTTGTAGTCCATTTTCTTCGTTTTCATATATTTATCAATATGAACTATTGTATTTTTGTTTTTCATATTTTATATAATTTGTGGAATATTAATTTTTCTTCATAAAACATAGCCCAACAAATATGGTAAAAAATACTTGAAAATTAAATTATATAAAACTTGATTGCATATAAAATAAAAAAACAGTCAATATTAAATAAATCAAATGAAAGGATCATTACTTATTAATATTAATTCAATTAAAATCTTTATGATTTAATATAATGTATTTCTAATGAAAATAATAATAATCTCCGTTTTGACTTAATCTACTCTAAAAATATTAAAAATTATTTTATGATATTTTAGTAAGGATACAAAAGCGATAAATTTTTGCATAATTACCCAAATTATAATGAAATAAATTTTGCAAGAATACATATTGAAAAAGAGACAACAAAAGTTTATGCACGAAGTATATTTCGAAAATTAATAAAATTTAACAAAATTATCAGTGTTGAAATATCTCAAAAGACAAAATATAAAATATAACAAAAATTTAAAAAAATAAAATCCTTTAAAATTCTGTGGGACCCATTTCAATATTGAGGGACTTAAAAATATTATAAATTCTTTTATTAATACAATTTTTTAAATTTTTATTAAAAACGAATAAGCTTTTAAATATGAACAGTAATATTCATCTAATTGTCAAAACATTTGTATAATAATAGCCCCACTAATAAATTAAATTGATTTAAATAATAATAAAAGTCATACATTTAATTAGGACTTTTTAATTTACAAAATTTAAAATTATAAAAAATATTAAAATATTATATTTTAAGAATTAAGGAAGTAAAAATATAAATAATATTAAATAAACGAATTTATTTACTTAATTTTATTCTTGAAAATAATGAACTATTATTATTTTTAAAATAGGTTATATTTTGTAAAAAAGAAATTGAATCTGCGATATTATTAAAGCATTATTCAGAAAGGAAAATATTCAAAACCAAAAAATTAAAGAAAAAACTTTTTTTAAACTTAATTAATAAATACAATAAAAATATTTATATAAATATATTAATCAATTCAAGTGCTCTGGACGAACATATCGAACAATGCATCTTCATGGTCTACATGTCACATTGAATAAATGAAAAAATAACTAAAAATTATAAAATAAAACAATTAAACCGAATCTAATGAGTTTCTTACTATTTTTTCTAATCTTTTTTATTATTTTTGTTTTAGTATAAATTACATTATATTAAAATTTTTTGCTAATTTTAAGCTATTAAATTTGAATTTAAGAAATTTAGGTAAACGAAAATTTAGATTTTTATGCAATATTAATAATTATCAGTTAAGGAAATATATTATATCAATCACAAATAGAGGTAGATTTATTATGGATACAGGGGTACTCTTAAAAAAGATTTTAAATTTCAATGCTTAAAATAATTGAATTTGGATATAAAATAAATGATTGTCATTTTTTATGCAATTTTAGAACATTGACTAATCATCGCACATTTTCGTGCATGTTTTGGCACATTGATCAATCATCGTGCATGTTGAATGCCTGATTTACTCTAAGTGCCTTAATTCATTAATCCATTTACCCTTCATAAATTTATTTTTCACCCCCAATTCCTGGCTTTATTTTAGGAACTTGGTGTCCAGTTTTCCTTCGGTGTCCAAAATTCCGGCGCTGTCCAGTTTTCCGCTTGGTGTCCAATTTTCCTTCGGTGTCCAAAATTCCGGCGCTGTCCAGTTTTCCGCTTGGTGTCCAATTTTCCTTCGGTGTCCAAAATTCCGGCGCTGTCCAGTTTTCCGCTTGGTGTCCAATTTTCCTTCGATGTCCAAAATTCCGGCGGTGTCCAGTTTTCCGCTTGGTGTCCAATTTTCCTTCGGTGTCCAAAATTCCGGCGCTGTCCAGTTTTCCGCTTGGTGTCCAATTTTCCTTCGGTGTCCAAAATTCCGGCGCTGTCCAGTTTTCCGCTTGGTGTCCAATTTTCCTTCGGTGTCCAAAATTCCGGCGCTGTCCAGTTTTCCGCTTGGTGTCCAATTTTCCTTCGATGTCCAAAATTCCGGCGGTGTCCAGTTTTCCGCTTGGTGTCCAATTTTCCTTCGGTGTCCAAAATTCCGGCGCTGTCCAGTTTTCCGCTTGGTGTCCAATTTTCCTTCGGTGTCCAAAATTCCGGCGGTGTCCAGTTTTCCGCTTGGTGTCCAATTTTCCTTCGGTGTCCAAAATTCCGGCGCTGTCCAGTTTTCCGCTTGGGTGTCCAATTTTCCTTCGGTGTCCAAAATTCCGGCGGTGTCCAGTTTTCCGCTTGGTGTCCAATTTTCCTTCGGTGTCCAAAATTCCGGCGCTGTCCAGTTTTCCGCTTGGTGTCCAATTTTCCTTCGGTGTCCAAAATTCCGGCGGTGTCCAGTTTTCCGCTTGGTGTCCAATTTTCCTTCGATGTCCAAAATTCCGGCGCTGTCCAGTTTTCCGCTTGGTGTCCAATTTTCCTTCGGTGTCCAAAATTCCGGCGCTGTCCAGTTTTCCGCTTGGTGTCCAATTTTCCTTCGGTGTCCAAAATTCCGGCGGTGTCCAGTTTTCCGCTTGGTGTCCAATTTTCCTTCGGTGTCCAAAATTCCGGCGCTGTCCAGTTTTCCGCTTGGTGTCCAATTTTCCTTCGGTGTCCAAAATTCCGGCGCTGTCCAGTTTTCCGCTTGGTGTCCAATTTTCCTTCGGTGTCCAAAATTCCGGCGCTGTCCAGTTTTCCGCTTGGTGTCCAATTTTCCTTCGGTGTCCAAAATTCCGGCGCTGTCCAGTTTTCCGCTTGGTGTCCAATTTTCCTTCGGTGTCCAAAATTCCGGCGGTGTCCAGTTTTCCGCTTGGTGTCCAATTTTCCTTCGGTGTCCAAAATTCCGGCGCTGTCCAGTTTTCCGCTTGGTGTCCAATTTTCCTTCGGTGTCCAAAATTCCGGCGCTGTCCAGTTTTCCGCTTGGTGTCCAATTTTCCTTCGGTGTCCAAAATTCCGGCGCTGTCCAGTTTTCCGCTTGGTGTCCAATTTTCCTTCGATGTCCAAAATTCCGGCGCTGTCCAGTTTTCCGCTTGGTGTCCAATTTTCCTTCGGTGTCCAAAATTCCGGCGCTGTCCAGTTTTCCGCTTGGTGTCCAATTTTCCTTCGGTGTCCAAAATTCCGGCGCTGTCCAGTTTTCCGCTTGGTGTCCAATTTTCCTTCGGTGTCCAAAATTCCGGCGCTGTCCAGTTTTCCGCTTGGTGTCCAATTTTCCTTCGGTGTCCAAAATTCCGGCGCTGTCCAGTTTTCCGCTTGGTGTCCAATTTTCCTTCGGTGTCCAAAATTCCGGCGCTGTCCAGTTTTCCGCTTGGTGTCCAATTTTCCTTCGGTGTCCAAAATTCCGGCGCTGTCCAGTTTTCCGCTTGGTGTCCAATTTTCCTTCGGTGTCCAAAATTCCGGCGCTGTCCAGTTTTCCGCTTGGTGTCCAATTTTCCTTCGGTGTCCAAAATTCCGGCGCTGTCCAGTTTTCCGCTTGGTGTCCAATTTTCCTTCGGTGTCCAAAATTCCGGCGTTGTCCAGTTTTCCGCTTGGTGTCCAATTTTCCTTCGGTGTCCAAAATTCCGGCGCTGTCCAGTTTTCCGCTTGGTGTCCAATTTTCCTTCGGTGTCCAAAATTCCGGCGGTGTCCAGTTTTCCGCTTGGTGTCCAATTTTCCTTCGGTGTCCAAAATTCCGGCGCTGTCCAGTTTTCCGCTTGGTGTCCAATTTTCCTTCGATGTCCAAAATTCCGGCGGTGTCCAGTTTTCCGCTTGGTGTCCAATTTTCCTTCGGTGTCCAAAATTCCGGCGCTGTCCAGTTTTCCGCTTGGTGTCCAATTTTCCTTCGGTGTCCAAAATTCCGGCGCTGTCCAGTTTTCCGCTTGGTGTCCAATTTTCCTTCGGTGTCCAAAATTCCGGCGCTGTCCAGTTTTCCGCTTGGTGTCCAATTTTCCTTCGATGTCCAAAATTCCGGCGCTGTCCAGTTTTCCGCTTGGTGTCCAATTTTCCTTCGATGTCCAAAATTCCGGCGCTGTCCAGTTTTCCGCTTGGTGTCCAATTTTCCTTCGGTGTCCAAAATTCCGGCGCTGTCCAGTTTTCCGCTTGGTGTCCAATTTTCCTTCGGTGTCCAAAATTCCGGCGCTGTCCAGTTTTCCGCTTGGTGTCCAATTTTCCTTCGGTGTCCAAAATTCCGGCGCTGTCCAGTTTTCCGCTTGGTGTCCAATTTTCCTTCGATGTCCAAAATTCCGGCGGTGTCCAGTTTTCCGCTTGGTGTCCAATTTTCCTTCGGTGTCCAAAATTCCGGCGCTGTCCAGTTTTCCGCTTGGTGTCCAATTTTCCTTCGGTGTCCAAAATTCCGGCGCTGTCCAGTTTTCCGCTTGGTGTCCAATTTTCCTTCGGTGTCCAAAATTCCGGCGCTGTCCAGTTTTCCGCTTGGTGTCCAATTTTCCTTCGATGTCCAAAATTCCGGCGCTGTCCAGTTTTCCGCTTGGTGTCCAATTTTCCTTCGGTGTCCAAAATTCCGGCGCTGTCCAGTTTTCCGCTTGGTGTCCAATTTTCCTTCGATGTCCAAAATTCCGGCGCTGTCCAGTTTTCCGCTTGGTGTCCAATTTTCCTTCGATGTCCAAAATTCCGGCGTTGTCCAGTTTTCCGCTTGGTGTCCAATTTTCCTTCGGTGTCCAAAATTCCGGCGCTGTCCAGTTTTCCGCTTGGTGTCCAATTTTCCTTCGGTGTCCAAAATTCCGGCGCTGTCCAGTTTTTCCGCTTGGTGTCCAATTTTCCTTCGGTGTCCAAAATTCCGGCGCTGTCCAGTTTTCCGCTTGGTGTCCAATTTTCCTTCGGTGTCCAAAATTCCGGCGCTGTCCAGTTTTCCGCTTGGTGTCCAATTTTCCTTCGATGTCCAAAATTCCGGCGGTGTCCAGTTTTCCGCTTGGTGTCCAATTTTCCTTCGATGTCCAAAATTCCGGCGCTGTCCAGTTTTCCGCTTGGTGTCCAATTTTCCTTCGGTGTCCAAAATTCCGGCGCTGTCCAGTTTTCCGCTTGGTGTCCAATTTTCCTTCGGTGTCCAAAATTCCGGCGCTGTCCAGTTTTCCGCTTGGTGTCCAATTTTCTGGTGTCCAATTTACCGGTCCCCGTAAATTGCACTTGAAATAAGATGGAAGAATCTTTAAATGAGTTTTTAAGACTTTTTTGTTCTGGACTTTTTCTTTTTGTGTTTTTTTAGACTTTTTATGAAAATTTCTTCCTCCCCGACTAAGGTGTTGCTCCCCGACATTTTTTAAATTTCTCCAGCCATCCCCGACAAATTCTTTCGGGGAATTTCCTCCCCGTTCCCCGACATTTTGCTCCCCGAGGCTCGGGGAGGAACCCTACTTAAAATAATTGAATTTATTAATATTAGAAGATAAAGATCAAATTAAAATCGAAAGAAAATATTAAATAAAAAGTAAAAAAGAATATTAAAGTTTTTAATCTATTTTAATTTATATATTTTATTATTCTTTAATATATGCTATTAATATATTTCATAAAGTAATTAATTTTAACGAACAAAAAGTTTATCATAAAGAAGTATTATTAAATCAACAATTTCTTAAAGGCAAATTAAAAAAACCAAATTAAAAATAAAATATAAATTACACAATAAATATAAATTTAATCCGTTAAATTTTTAGAGTTATCACGAACAACTACGTAACCTCGATAAGCTAGCAAGATAAGATTTATAAAATATACACAAATATAATAATATTTAAATTATAAATTAAAAAATAGTAAAAGTGCTGAAAAATATTATTCCGTTGGGGACCCGTCTCGATATTCAGGGATTTAAAGAGAATATAATATTATTTTGTCATATATATTTTTTTTAGTTCTAGTTTATAGAAAATATAAAAAACGCTTTTAAAATAAATTTTATAGATTTTTGGTTATTTTTTCAATTTTCTATTTTATATTGGAAGTATTGAAAGTGACTTTGAAATTATTAATCATTTTGTTTTCTGTAGGTGCCAATTTGAACAAACTTTTTGTAATTATACAATTACCATTAATGTGTCTATTATTTAAAAAATTCCAAAATATTCATTGAATATTACAATATTAAAATTGCTTATCGAAGAAAACTTATCATCTTATTATAATAAGTGAATCCCAAACATAATTTTTTTCATTAAAAATTGGGAAAACAAAATATCGTAAATAAACTTATTATATATTTTTTCTTTTGCCCATTTTGTTTTTTGTTTAAATTATGCAAATAAAAAAAATTATACACGTGAAATAAAAAAGGAATAATTGATAATTGACACAAAGCATATTTCTTATAAATAAAATTTTTACGTTTATAAACCTTAATAAAATGAAATATTATGATATTTTAAATTACAAATTATAATAAATATTAAAATATAAAAATACCAAAAAAATAAATATTAATTTCAATGAAAAAGTTTTAAAAATTAATTTAGCATTTCCTCAGTATGTTTTAAACGCCTTTCCAAAACCGAGTAAATTAAAAATAAAATTTTACTTGGAAATATAAAATTATTAACATTTGCTAAATAATAATCCTTTTCTCAAAATAAAAAAAAAACAAATATTTGTTTTTAATGGGAATATTATGATTTCTTATTTTTTTATCACTACAAAAAAATAGTTTATAGTTAAAATACATATATTTGTCAAAATGACTCCAGATGAAAATTATGGTAAATATTGATCATAGTCGCCAAACTCAAAATGGTTTAAAAACTGTCTGAATCGATGTTAAATGCTTAGAAATGTGCAGGAAAAACTGTTATGCAAAACCAATTTAAAAAATATACCAGAGTTGTATAAAAAATAGACATTTTAAATCTATGAAAAATTTGTCTATTTCTAATTCTTCACCCGGCGCCGGATTTTTTTAATTTAACATTTAAAATTTTGTCTTTAACAGACTAAGTTTAAATTTCTTATAAAAATTAAGTTCATAAACAAGCGTTGTATAATACCGGTTCATAAATATTAGTTTCGAATTTATTCCTGTGGCGCCGAGCATTCGTAATCAGACCGGGAAGAGAAGGATTTTATACATTTTTGTTTTCACTAAAAAATATTTTCACTCTTTTAATTAAATAATTCGAATATATATAATAAATAATAATTTTCTTAATTTACAAATTTAAAAAATAGTAAAATAGCTTAAAAAGCTCCATCTTGGAAGTGACCTTAATGATTATAGGTTTGTTTCGAAGAGCACAAAATTGCTAACTAATTGCTAAACAATGAACAAATAAATTAATTATCGACAACATTGAATTAATAATGAATGAATCATTTATTCTTAAATTTACTGTAAATCATTGGTGCTAATGCACAAGAGGAAACAAAAATGCATGTGTTCCTTTAAAATTATAAACTAATTCAGGCACAATAAATATCAAATTACTTTATTATTTTTATGTTTAATAAAATAAAATAACTTTAATTAACTTTTGAAAAGAATAATATATCTTTAAAATAAGATTATTAAAACGGTTACTAAAAAGAATGTATAAACTGAATTTTAGAAATAAAGTAATTCATTGCATTTTTGTATATGTTATTAGGCGCTGACCAGAACAAATTTTATATGCTATACTGTTACATTTAACAAAAAGGATATAAAATTTTCTGAAGAAATAAAATGTGACAGCAAGAAATTCCTATAAACATGAAACTTTGAAAAAACAAAAACAAAATTCAATAGTTCAAAATTAATCTACATTTCTTCTGCTATTTCAAAAAGCATTAAAAATGTTAAAAATTTCCCAATAATCATTGAAATAACTGACAAACTCAGCTAGCAAAATAAGATTAATTGAAATAAAGCCAAATAAATAATATATTTATTAATTTATAAATTTGGAATTAAAGAGCTTAAATATTTTGATTTTCTGGAAAATAACAAATTGCCAAATATGTAGTGATGAAATAATTATAAATTATAAAATAATTTAAGAAAAGCTTGTAATAAATAAATAAATAAATTTTAAAATTTAAATCTCTTAACAATAAAAGATATTTAAATCATTTAAAGAAATCAATCTGAATAAAGCTGAATTACTGAGAATGTTTATAGTTTAATTAAATTAAAGAATATTTTAAAAAAATAAAAATAAAAATTGCATAAACAAATAATTTACATGAAAATATCACCATACAAAATAAAATTCATAAATATTAGTCGCAATAACTTCAGACAACTAAATATACAAAAAATTCAAATGACTATTTAAAAACAATAAGCAAGAATAAAAAAAAATGGAAAAACCATATTTGAAAATCATCAAAAATAATGTGAGAAAAAAACATTAAGGCAAAAATAATAAAAACTAAAAAAACATTAAAAACAAATAGAATTAAAAAATAAAATTAATTTTCTTCTAAGAAAAGCACTAATTTATAATATAAAAGAAAATTGAAATATATGAGAGTTTATCAATATTAGGCTGATAACTTATAGAAATACATAAAATAAAATCTTAATAATTATTCTAATTATTTAAAAAATAATTATTTGATGGAGTATAAATTTATATAAATCAATAATATACCCCTAATTTGGAACTTTTTGCACTAATTTTCCCATTTTTAGCACCTATTTTGGGGTTTTTAGAAACTAAAACCTACCTATATCAGCAGTTTTTAGCACCTATAAATATAAGCCCTATTATGATAGATAATATGGAACAGAATGCATTTATCATACACTGTGTTGCATTAGAATAGGGACACCCTATTTTTTGGGAGTTTGACCGCTTCCCATGAACCAATCGATCTGAAATTTTAACTGTACGTAGCAATTCTGAAAATATTAAGATTCTAAAAAGGAGAATACGAAAGGATGTCGGAAAAAAATTTTACGAATTTTTTTCCAAAATTGGGGTGTTGCATTAGAATAGGGACACTTTGGAAAACTAAGAAAAATCTCAACAACTACCAAAACGAAACTGATAAAACAAGCTAAATAAGAAAGAACAAATCTTTTTTCACATTTCTGTTTATTTTGCGTACAGAAATATGTCTTTTGGGGAGAGTTATGTTGAATTTTCTAAGTTTTCAGGAGAAATTAAGGGCCAAAAGGCTTAAATCGCCTCTAACATTTGCCCAACGAATCAAACTGACAGCAATCAACGCTAAGATAACGTACAGACATCTTTTAAGCATTTTGTATTCATTTTATGCCATAAATAGAAACGTGTGGAATCAACCGAAATTTATATTTTTATCAGGCTCGTCTCCGAATATTAATCTGATAAAAAACTATTAATTACTTTTTAATATTTCAAAAATAAATATAAGAAATCAGTTGAGTGGCTTTAAAATCATTATTTATATGAAGTTAGCTCCTCATTATTATTTAAAAACATTAAACAGCAAATAATAAAAGATGAGCATAAATAAAAAATAATTTAAAGAAAAATATTTTAATATATAAATATTAAAACAGGATTCAGGCGTAAATTTTCGAGTGAAGAGCTCATAAATTTAATTAATAAAACTAAAAATTGTAATGATATATTTAATAAAAAAAAATAGGAAAACAAAGTAAAATTAGGTAACTATTAAGCTTAATATTAATAGCATAATAAGATAATAAACAAAATCAAAAATTCTAAATACTGATAAAACTTTCATATGTCAATGGTAGGCATGAGTTAAGAAACATTTATTTTAATTTAGACTAATAATACAAAATAAACATTTATTATTTAGGACAATCAACAATAAAATATTTAGTTAACAATAAATAAATTTAATTGTTTAAAAAACATTAAAAATAGGAGCAAATTTTTTAAATAGAAGCACAATTCTAAATACTCAAAATTATAACAAAACAATTTAAAATAAAATAGCAATACGGAGGAAAAGAATAACCTGAGTTGCGCACGACCAAGAAAATAAAAAATATATTCCAAAAATAAAAAAAATATTTAGCAAAAAATAAAATTGAAATTATATCATAAAAGTAAAATAATTTAACAAAATTATACATTGAAAATATAAATAAAAATTATATTCCCAAAAGAAAAAGAAAAATAGCAATATTAAATAAAGCACATATTGTCTTCTTCTTTTGTAAAATTTAATTTTACCAGATACCTTTTTAGTTTTTTTTTGTTAACTAAAATATAAGTGGGTTAAAATTATTTGCAAAATTAAATCGGCATTTTTGCATACTTTAATTTTGATTTTTGTATTTAAATAATTTTTAGAACTAAATTAAAATATTACCATTAATTTTAAAACAATAAGTAACCGCCAATTGTAAATAATACAAATAAATAATCAAATTAATATTTACTAAGAAAATTAGGCGAATATAGTTGGCCTTTACCATAAATAGAAACGTGTGGAATCAACCGAAATTTATATTTTTATCAGGCTCGTCTCCGAATATTAATCTGATAAAAAACTATTAATTACTTTTTAATATTTCAAAAATAAATATAAGAAATCAGTTGAGTGGCTTTAAAATCATTATTTATATGAAGTTATCTCCTCATTATTATTTAAAAACATTAAACAGCAAATAATAAAAGATGAGCATAAATAAAAAATAATTTAAAGAAAAATATTTTAATATATAAATATTAAAACAGGATTCAGGCGTAAATTTTCGAGTGAAGAGCTCATAAATTTAATTAATAAAACTAAAAATTGTAATGATATATTTAATAAAAAAAAATAGGAAAACAAAGTAAAATTAGGTAACTATTAAGCTTAATATTAATAGCATAATAAGATAATAAACAAAATCAAAAATTCTAAATACTGATAAAACTTTCATATGTCAATGGTAGGCATGAGTTAAGAAAAATTAATTTTAATTTAGACTAATAATACAAAATAAACATTTATTATTTAGGACAATCAACAATAAAATATTTAGTTAACAATAAATAAATTTAATTGTTTAAAAAACATTAAAAATAGGAGCAAATTTTTTAAATAGAAGCACAATTCTAAATACTCAAAATTATAACAAAACAATTTAAAATAAAATAGCAATACGGAGGAAAAGAATAACCTGAGTTGCGCACGACCAAGAAAATAAAAAATATATTCCAAAAATAAAAAAAATATTTAGCAAAAAATAAAATTGAAATTATATCATAAAAGTAAAATAATTTAACAAAATTATACATTGAAAATATAAATAAAAATTATATTCCCAAAAGAAAAAGAAAAATAGCAATATTAAATAAAGCACATATTGTCTTCTTCTTTTGTAAAATTTAATTTTACCAGATACCTTTTTAGTTTTTTTTTGTTAACTAAAATATAAGTGGGTTAAAATTATTTGCAAAATTAAATCGGCATTTTTGCATACTTTAATTTTGATTTTTGTATTTAAATAATTTTTAAAACTAAATTAAAATATTACCATTAATTTTAAAACAATAAGTAACCGCCAATTGTAAATAATACAAATAAATAATCAAATTAATATTTATTAAGAAAATTAGGCGAATATAGTTGGCCTTTACCATAAATAGAAACGTGTGGAATCAACCGAAATTTATATTTTTATCAGGCTCGTCTACGAATATTAATCTGATAAAAAACTATTAATTACTTTTTAAAAATAGGAAAACAAAGTAAAATTAGGTAACTATTAAGCTTAATATTAATAGCATAATAAGATAAAAAACGACTTATTTATTTATTTATGAAATCCTAATACAAAAGAATCAAACATAACCATCAAAATATCAGCTAAAATTTATTTAAATGTTATATGTATATTTAAATAAATTTTGTATTCAAAAAATGACAGCGACATAATATTTGAAAACTTTTGATCGGACAATTAAATATAATTTCAGCTTAAATATAATAAAATATAACATATTGAATTAAATAATCAAAATTTAGAAAAATATCAACTTTATTTATTTATCAATTTTCTTAAAAAAAATTCTGTTAAAGATCGCAGAAATTTTGTTAAATGATTTAAATTTATAATACTAACTTTTTCAAATGACCATCAATTATTTATAATGAAAAAAAAATTAAGTTATTAAACAAAAAAAAACAATTAACAAACCGAACAATAACAAATAAAAAATAACTGATTGCGAATAATTAAATGAAATTTGAAAACTAAAATAATTTACCTTATAAAAATAGAAAAATAAAAATGAAAAATGCAAAAAGTAAAAAACGATTAGTACATATATATAAAAATTATAAATAATAAATTAATAATTTATGTACATATAAATTAAAGCTGGTCTATCATCGTCGTCAACGACAAGGCGTGCTATATGCTGTCAACAACGACAAGAGTCATGTTAAATAAAAGAAAAAATACTAAAAAAAATATGCAAGAAACATAATTAAAAAGAAATATTAAATTTTAATACAGAAAATTTCTATAAAACTAAGAAAAATATTAAATATTTAATTTAAACATAAAATTGAAGTAAAATGAACTAAACTAAAATTTGATTAAAATAAAATGACCATATGGAGAGCAAAAAAAGAAACAACAAGGTTACGGAACGATTAAGGAAAATAAAAAATATATATTGCGAAAAATGAAAAAAATATATATTAGCGAAAATAATTCTAAAAAATTTTATTCCGAAGAAAAGAAAAATAGTAACAGTAATATAAAAAAATATTTTAAGCTTCTTGTCCATCTCCAAAACGTGAATTTTGAAATTATCTAGCAAAAGAGTTGAATTTACAAATTATTTCAACATGTAACAAAAGCCCATTTTAAGGACATACTAAAATTAATAAAAATTAAAATTCTGTAAGAAAATTGAAGCCTCGCCTAACAATTTTTGGACATAATTTTTCATTGTTAAGTAAAATTAATAATTTTTGGTGTTTTCTATAGCTCTAAGCATTTATTATCAATAGGGTTCTGAAAATTTCAAAAAATTAGGCAATGTGTTCTCGGCATTTTTAAATTTTATTAATGATTTTTGCACTAAAATACCCTTTTTTGTTAGAATTTTTTAAAACTTAAGTCTGCAATCCGTCACAGAATATCCTCGAGAAAAAACTACTCAAAGAGCTAATAAATCTTTTCATCCGCACAGTTTGAATTGTATTACCAACAAAAGTTTTGAATTAAGAAGAAAAAAAAGAAAACGTTAAAATAAATTATAGAATTTTGATTTTAATTGAATTCTTTTTAAAACCAAATTTTGATTAAAAAAATATTGTTCAAGATAAATTTCAATCATTATTTCACAAACCCATCTAAAAACAATTCAATATAAAAGGGTAAAAATACAAAAAAAGTTAGTCCATAAATAGAGAAACTCCAACGCCAATTAATTTATAACTCGCCATACATAGCACGAAAGTAAAACAAAAAGTTTACTCACAAACATAAATGTCATTAAAAATTGCAAAATTTTTCAAAATTAAAAACGCTTTAACATTCATTAAAAATTTGCAAGTATACATGTTTTTACTAAATATTTAAAAATAATAAAAAGCATTTTTAAATTCAAATGTCAAGTAAAATTAAAAGAGAAGCAAAAAACAACAACGTATTTTTAATGATGGACTGCAGAACAAGGAAATGTTAAAAGTATGAAGAGAAGCTGAAAAAATGAAATGAAAAATAAAAAACGAAGACTGGCAATTAACTTCACAGAGACACGTGTTTTAAAGGAATTTTTTATTATCCAATCAACAAATTAAAGTTTAATTAGAGATAAAAGAAGAAAAAGCGATTTAAAATTTCTTATAAATGATAAATTTAATTGGGGAATATCAAAATTTTATTACAACAAAAAAATTCAATTTTTTTCATAATTTTAAAATGGATACTCATTTTAATATTTCTTAAAGAAATTAATATCAATAGTCAAAGAAAAAGCATGGAAATGGCACAATTTTTGAAAAGAAAAAATACTACAATATTTCATTATTTCGTAAATTTAATTTATTAATTAAAAATCAAACATTTCATGTGGAAGAATGGATATCAGCGAAAAAAAGGAAATATATACATAATATATAAATAAATATATATATTTCGAAAATTAAAATAAAATATTAATATTAAATAAAATATAATTCATCATTGACAATATTAAACAGCAATCAATTTAACATATTGATGAATCGGATCTATAAGAAGGTTAGTAAAATTTATAACTTGCATAACAATAAGTGAAAATTAGCCAATTTAATAAATAAATTTTAATCAATTAATAATCCTATTTAAAGATCACATAAATTTAACAAGATTATTGATTATGATTATTATATTAAAACTAAAATTTTAAAAATCCACGCGAATTTTTAAATGAATAATAATTTTTTAAAACCCAAATGACTTCACTGTCATACCTTTATTTTCAAAGAATAATATTTTTAAATACATTATTAAATGTAATTAATGAGTAAATTTATAATATATAATTTAGCAAATTAATGATAACAAATGAATTGAACAAAAAAATCATCACAATCTTCTTCGTCTTGTTTTTCACAGTGCTAATGGCGGTCAAGGGATTATTAAAAATAAGCGGAGAAAAATTTAACGCGAAATAAAAAAATAAAAACGCTTCGAAAAAAGTAATAAAATTAATTAATATTAAAATGAATAAATATTATATTAAGTTAATTTGAATAATAAATAAAAAATTTTAATTTAAGCTTATCAAAACAAAGGAAAGACTAATAAAAAAAATTATTAATAAATATTTTTTAATTGAATTTTAAAGAATTTTTTAAAACAATGCAATTTAAATATTTGATGAGAAAAAAACAGCATTCCGGAATAATTGGACCAACAAAAAAATAAATTAATAATTTTAATTAATGAGACAAACTCAATCATAAGCCATCAATTCGGTAGAGATCAAAAATACAAAAAAATTTTTTAGCAAGACTTAAAGAAAAAATAAAATTGATTTACATATTAAAATTAAAATATTTCAATTTCTTACAAAAACAATTGAAAAATGCGAAAAATATTAAATAAAGAATTTGAGTTTTTTGCATTTTATCAGGAGAATAGAAATTCGGTGGCCTTCTTAACCGCTGAATAATTTGGTACATTGAAAAAGTAAAATTATTCTAATTAAAAAAAATTATTTTTAATTTCAATTAAATTAAAAATTGAATATTAAATAAACTCAAATAATATTTATTAAATATCTAAAAAAAATCTCACAGCAGCTAACAAGAGAAATTATTAAATGAAAACAAAATTAATTTTAAAAATTCTAGTGAAAGAATCAAAAATAAACAAATCAAATTATGTTATATAATTTTTTTTTAATTTACATATATAAATGTTATTATTAATATGTAATTTATGCAGCAATGAAAAATGAAAAACGCAAAAGTAAAATAATACTGGTAATAGTAGAAATATTATATGTACAAACCCAAATAATTTTTTAAAGAAATTTTAAAATATATTTATAAACATAATATTTTTTACAACTAATTACATTCGATGGTTTGTTTACTCAATGTGGTTGTATTTTTGCTTCAGATCACAGTATAAATAAAGGAAATTTCTTTACTGGTCTTAAAACCGAAAAACTGTAAGCAAAAATTTAAAATTCATTGGACTCACAAATAATTAATCGGACTCACCTACTAAATCTTAACCTCACGAAGATTGAATTTCTCATATCCAGGCAAATTATCATGAAAAAAATAATAAACGTAAAAGCCCAATATATATTCTATCTGTTTTAGTCAGTTTTTTGATAATTTAATTAATGAGCAAATAAAAATAAATATAAAAAGAAGACAATACTTTTTTCATAATTTTAATAAAATACTGGCAATATAATTATTAAAATAATAAAATTACAAAAATGAATGTTCAGAAATAACGCAAATTTAATTATATATCTGACAAGTTGCAATGGAAAAGACCAAAAAATAAAACAAAAGACAAATATATTTGATAATAATAAAAAAATTGTAAAAATTGGAAATATAAATAAGAAACCAAAGAAATAATTTATAAATCCATTTTCATAAGCTAATCATTCATGGTGATCTGGACACCCCCCAAAATACAGTGAAAATCTGGAAAATTTTAGAAATATATTCCTAAGGGTTAGGAAATTTTTCTGTAAAAAGTGTGTCAAAACAAAATTGATTGCCATAAAAATGATCAATTTTTTATCATTTTCCCTTGAAATACGGTAGAAATCAGTCATTTTTGAGATGTCCAATTTGACAAATGGTGCTCTGAGGGTATTGTGAATGAGTAGTGATTTTGAATCATACAAATTTGCTCTGAGAGTTTTTACATAATTTGTAAAGGAATAAATTAAAAAGACGAAAGAACCCAAAAAATTTTAAGGAATTAAAAAAGAATTTGTTACACCAAAATAAAAAATTTTGAAAGTAATCCTTTAAAAATTATAAATGAATGCACTAATTCTTCATATTATTTTTTATAATTTGTTGATCATCGAACATTTTAAAATTAACAGTAATATAGAGTAAAGAATTTTACTAATAAAAGTAATTATTATATTTAACTATAAAAAACCAAATATAATTTTTAGATTAAATGTTAAATTTATTTTTGTGCAAAAATAAAAAAAATTGTTTCGAATAAGAGGACATTGACAATATAAAATAATAGCATCATTTCTATCTATGATTATTTATAATAAATATAATTGAATAATAATAAATACATTTTATTCTTAATAAGGTGAATTTAATAACGAAATTAAATTAAATGATAATTTTAAAATTATAATTAGGAAAAAATATAATGTAATTTAGCAAAGAACTATTCTTAATATGAAGTTGTCACTCATTATGGTTCAAAAACATTAAGCAACAAATAGCATAAAAAAGAGCTTATAATAAATATAAAGGACAAATAAAAGACAAAGCAACGATTTAAAAGCCATTAACCTTTGCTTATTATTTAAATGATACAAAATTCCTTTAAATAAACTCAAACGAAAATAAATCAATAAATTTTTAATAAATTTCTTTAAAAAATATATAATACATTCATTAATTAAGAAAATATGCAAATATAAATCAAAAGATCATTAAGGGCTGCTTACGAAAAAGTAATATAGTGTAAAAATGATTAACTTATGCTAATAGGAAAAGAAAGAAATCTTTGAAGGTTTTTCTTATTGGGAATTAAACACTTTTAAAAATCAAACATTAAAAAATATATTATTAACATCATCATTAAATGTGGACAAACTAAAATATTTAATGGAAAATCAAAATCAAAATTCTCAACCATAAATTTTTGATTTTGATTTCCAAAAAAGTGAAATATTTTATTTATATTTGGCGCAAATAAACAAATCATCGACAATAAACAAAAATGAATGACCAGTGGGCTTGAGATGAAAAAGTGACAAAGTCAAAATTGCTTTATAATTAACTAATGCAATAGGAGCATTCATTTAACAAATTCAACAGCCGCTCATTAATTAACCGAAATTTTGGAAAGCCAATGCCAAGGATAGGCTGTCAAATTAATGTTCATTAAGAACAGTATTATTTAAAACAAAATATATAAACAAATAATATAATTTAAAAATTAATAAATCTTAATTTGTAAATAGAAAAACAAATAAATTATTAACAGTATTGCTTTGGCAACTGTTATAATCACGAAAGAAACCTTAGTGAATTTAACAATAATTAAGTAATTAAATTAAATTTAAAATCTGAAACATTTTTAATATATAAGCGGGAGCAACAGCAATACAAAGGTGCAAGCAACCGATCATGATTATCATGATTATTTGGATTAAAATATGGGAGAATTTAACACACATTTTTAGAAAACAAAAATATTTAGAAAAATTATATTATTAATAATACTCAAATTAAATATGGACAAAGAGAAATATTTTAATGGAAAAATTAAAAGCAAATTACCAAATATAATTTTATTTTTGGTTTCTAAACAAAGTGAAATGTTTTAGCATTTTGTTAAATTATGGAAATGGCCAAAATAGCAAAAAAAACTTAAAGATATAAATTTATTACTATTAATAAAAAATATTATTTTTTAAATTTATAAAATAATCATTATGGAGCAAAATAAAATTAAAATTAAAAACTTTTGTCAAACGTAAGCAAAAACAAAATATTAAATTAAATCCCAACTAAAAAAATTAGCAATATTTAAAGTTGAATAATTTATGCAATTAATTCCTAAAATTACAAAACAACAAAAATAATAAGCACATAAAAAGAATGTAAACAAGAGAAGAAGAATAAAAAGTTTCTAGTGGTTAAAACTTGAAAAATTCAATGAATTTGCTATTTAGGAAATGAATACCAATTTTATTATTCATTCAAATTCTGATAAGAGCCTATTTTATCATTTGAAAACGAATAATAAGATAATTTTTATGGAATTTTTGAGCGAAACAAAAAAATGATTTTGGAAAATTTTATGTGATTTATTCATAAATTGGCGCCAATTAGGCTATTTTACAAAAAAATTGGGCTAAAAATTTCCATTGTTTATTATTTCGGAGGAATCTTCGAACTATTAAATTAATTTATTTTTATTTTTTTAAAGAATTAAATCACAATAATTTAGAAAATAATACAGATAATAATATTTTTAATGTTCTTTTTGTATTTCTTTTTGATGCCTGGTTTAATCATATAAGTTATTTCATTTTAAATGAATCTTTATTTTTTTCTAATTAACTTTTTCTATTTAACAATCACTCATAAATAATCTATTATATTTGGGCTTATTCTTATTATATCACATTAAAAGAACGCTTTTGTATTTTTGCTGAAAACATTTGAAAATTGGATAATTGAAATTATAAATTGAAAAACCAAATTAAATCATAATTCAAATTATCAGCTAAAAAAGATAAAGATAAGAACATTGAAAACCAACAAATTAATATCCAATCATAGAATAGCGGAAAATAATTTAGGTTGTCTAAAAATATAACAAAATAATTTTTAAAGAATTTTATTTATTTAAAAGGTAAAATGAAAAATAAAGTGATCGTATTAAAATATTCGCAGCATGAAAAAACCATATATATATATATATATATATAACTTTTCAAATTATAAAAAAAAATTATTTAAAATTTAAAAATCTCTAAATTTTATCAATAATTAAGGAAAATTTATAAAATTTGATTCCATCTCATATAATTTGCGAATTTAAAATAAGAAATAATTATTCTGGAAAAGCGATTTTTATTCATCTAATTAAAAATATAAATTAAAAAAATAATTAATAATGTTGATAGCGAAAAACACCAAAAAAAATAAATAATGGCAAACCAATGTCATGTGCATACAACGGGATGAACAAAAAACAAACTAACAAAAATATTATATTCTTAGCTTTAGCTTTTTTTACATTAGTAAACAAAATATAAAAACAAATTTTTGAATGCTAATTGTTACAATAAATATAAACATTTTAATCATTTAAACTACCAAATGATTGTGTTGTTTTTTGTCAGATGGGTAAAGACTTTTATTTCGTTTTTGCCATTTCCAAATTCTGTGATAAAAGCATTTATTGAATTACAATTTGTCTATTATCCATTTATCGCATAAATATATTTAAAAAATAGGAAATAAAAATTATTAATAACAATTTTAAAAGAAAACAAGTGAAGAGCAGATTTATTTTAATATGAAAATATATTATAAATATTTTCAAAAAGGAAGGATTAGAAAAATTTTTCAATAAAATAATGTTTTTAATGAATCATCTGAAAACAGAATATGTTGTTCTGCAAATAGAAAAAAAAAACTAAAAAAAAATTATTACTATTAATATAAAAATATTATTTTTTAAATTTTTAAAATACCAATGCCTTTAAAGAAAAAATTAAATTGATAGAAAATTTTAAAGATTTTTTCTATGATGTATACAATAATACCAATTTCAAACTTACAATGTTATATGTACAGTTTTATTGACTTGATTATACCTTTAAATGAATTAATAATTCAAATAGAACCTTAGATAAATTTTAATGGATACTGTTATATTTGAAGAAATTTTAATTATTTACTCGATTTTTGGCAAATTCGGTGAACCAACCCAACTAAATCATTTCCAACAAACAATATTCTGAAAAATTCGTATTAATTTACTAGATCCCATATTTTTAGGCATATGCCTTTATGCTAACTTTCAACCGACTAATTCGCACGAAAAAATATTCTTAACTTGGTATGAAGCTTCTAAATTTAACTTTAAATTTTTCATTTTTAAATACAAAAATTAGTTTTCTTATTAATTTTGATAAAAATAAATTAAAAATCGGGGGTGGGGGAAATTCCCTGATAAAATTTAAAGTCGAAAAAAGTATAGATTTATAAAATCATTTAAAAAGAGCACACTCAGCCAAAGTGCGCTGATAGAAAAATTGTTTCCGAGATGAAATTCTTAACGAGCAAGTATTTTTACATTGGATTATACCCATAAAACAATTCGAAATTAAATTCAATACAAAATATAAAAACAATTAATTTTGAACAAAAATTTTCATCAGAAGGGAAGGAACTACGATAAAATGAAAAGTTATTTTAGAATTAATAAATCACAAATTAAAAATACAAATATATAAACGGAATTTTTTATATTGCGCACCCAATAGAAAAAACAGAAAAAATAAAATAATTGTACAAATTATATTAAATACTATATACAAATCGCAGTGTAAAAGTTAATAAAATATACATTATTTATTTATTTATTTATAATGGAATTTTCATTTACGAAAATGGCAATTTACTTTCGGATTGAAAAACTATAAAAACCGATCGGACTAAGCTAAAAAATTATTTATTTTGACCAAATCTTTGGCAACGACGTGAATTTAATTTGAATAATACAATTTAGCAAAGGTCAAAAGTAATCATTTAAATGGAGAGAAAATCACAAATTTATTTACTTATACAATAACAAAATTTAATAAAATAGTATTTATAAAGAATATAAATAAAATAAAACTACAAAAAACTAAACATTATAATAAATAAAAGGGAAATCAAAAAAAACAAATTTACATAGATATTTAAAAAAGAAAATAAAAATAAGAAAATAAAATTTAATCATTAAATAACACTTTGTTAAAAGAATGATGTGGTTGTAATGGTATTCATTCAACGGCGTCAATCACCAAGTGAAGAATCTAATATATTTGATTAATAAATATAAAAGGTTGATCAACGTATATTTAATATTTAAAAAAAGAGGAGAGACAAAAACGGAAAATAAAAATTTAAACGAAAAATTAAACTTAATTAATAGCATATAAATATAAATAAATGTATTAACTCATTTCTTTATGAAAAATATATTTTTATTCAAATTAAATTTTTTCAATTGGACGATTGAGTTATTCTTTTGCAATTAAAATTTTATTGATATTGTGACAAATTTAGTCAATTTTTTAAATTTTTAAATTAAATTTTTTAATTAATCAATTGAGTTTTATTTTTTTTATCTCTTTCAATTTTCGTAGTTTTTAATAAGCAAATATTTTATGTTACTTTTAATAATTTTGTTTTATTACACAGATAAATTTTCATATTTGAATTAATTTGCGACTTTCAATTTGTAATGAAGTTTTTTAATTTAAAATTTAAAAAATTTGAAAATATTTACGAGGCTCGTATTCAAAACTTTTTAGTCTTTAAATAATTAAAATCTAATGATGAATAAGTCATTTTATTGCAACCCAGAAAGTACGAAGTCTTACAAACTCATTTAAAAAAATACGATCATGAAAGGACACTCTTAGAGGAAGGATTTGAAAAAGTTAATAAATTTTTAACGAGAAATCTATTAAATAATTATTTCCAATGGATTTCTTTTTTTAAATAAACTAATTTTTATTTTGCCCATATTATTATGGAAGCGATAGTAAAACTAGTGCAGTTTATCCAATCAACAAACATATCTCAATTTTATTTTAAAATTGAGATAAGAAATTTAAAAAAAAAGAAAGCGATTGTAAAATAGTAAGAAAGGAATAAATCCTTTATTACATTCATTATTATCTTAATTTAAATAAAATGTAATAAAAAATAAAAAAGTGAATGACTATTAAAGAACTTAATTACAAACTGATGTGCCAGCAAGTGTCAACATCTCGTGAACAAAAGACACGGAAAAGTTAAAAAATTTGAAAAGACAGGGGAAACACAAAGAATAAACAAATATTCATTTAAATAAACTTTATTTAACACTCATTTGAACAAATTGAGGATTATTAAATTTAATTTAAATTGATTTGGATCGCTGAAATCAAAAGCAATGTAAAATAATGATATAAATATATGTTGATAATACAAATAAAAGCATAACAGAAAAAAGTAAAATGACCATATGGAGAAAAAAAGAAACAACAATGTTACTTCCTCATATGATTAAGGAAAATAAAAAATATATATTTCGAGAATTAAAATATTTATAAAAAAAATCGCAACTGTCAAAATATGAAATGGAATTAAATAATTTATTATTCATTATTATTAATAAAGTTTATGAAATAAGTAAATAATAAATACAAAACGGTTAAATAAATTTGTTAATCTCCTTATAAAAAATTTATTATGGAATTAGTACAATATTATTAATTTATGAATAATTATGTTTATTGTTCAAAAAATTAAAAAATAGGAACAAAAAAATAGAAAAACAAATTCAACAAATAATTTAACAAAAATACATATAAAATTAAAAAAAAGCAATTTAAAGACATTTGTAGATCAGATCATCTAGAAGGTCAAGGAAAATAAAAATATTAAAAAAACAGCGGAAAATTAAATAAAAAATTATAATACGAAATAAAATTAAAAATAGTTTTATTAAATTTCTTATGAAAAAAATTCTTATATTTGATAAAAAACGGGAAAAAATAGTTAATAAATGTTTTGGAGAATAAAACTAAATTCCAAAAATTAATTAACTATGTTTGAACTATAAACTCTATAATTTTTCTGTGAATAACTGTTGAACAATATAATATACGCATTAAAATACGAAAAACATAAAAATATAATGCAAAATTCTTAAGCAAAAAAACCAATCTAATTAAGAAAGTAACCAAAATACAGCAAGTGATGAGAAAATTGGGAAATAATTTAAGATAATTAATAATTAAAATGCTAAAATATATGCTATACTTTAATTAAAAATAAAAATGAATTTTAATAAAAAAATTAAATAAAAAATTTACAATTATCCAATCAGTCGCAAAATATGTTATTAATATGGAATGAACTACAGAAGAAAAAAAAAGAAAAAATCATTAAAATACAATTAACTAAGATAACTGAAAATAAAATTAAAAAGATGAAATCCTTAATTTATAAAATGCGTCAGCAGAAAGAGAACAATCTCAGTCAAGGTGACGAGATTTATATAAATAAAACAAAAAATATAAATAGATAATAATATGTAATTAATTGAGGGATTTAATTAAATAAATTTAAAAGTAAATGAAGGATTTAGCAGTAAATTTATTAACAAAAAAAATTCTTAACTAATCATCTGAAAAAGAATTATTGATATGCACTGTAAACAAAAAAAAACATATACAAATTTATACAATAAATATAAATAATTTAACTCTTTTCATAATAAATAAAAATTATCTATTAATTTACAAAATAAACAAATAACAATTAAAAATAGAGATGGGCATTTTACGAAAATAAGGATCAGGATTAGGACTATGGACTTGTCATACATACGTATTACGGCTTATGGATTGAATATCTGGGAAATCCGTAATCCTTAAAAGTCTATATCCAGAAAAAATACAGACCCTATACGGGTAAGGATTTTTTTTGAAAATATTTTTATTAAAAATATATGATAAGAAAGCCCAAGAAAAGAGAACAAACTTAAACAAGTCTAGTAATCTTTAAAAAATTTAGTGACATAAATAGAAAAAAACAAAAATTTAATAAATTAAATGAAAATCATTAAAAAAACCACTATTGTAATAATTGTTTCTGGTAAGAATAAATTTTGAAAAATCAGATTAAATAATCTTTAAATCGTAAAATTCAATAGTAAATTATTATTAAATTAAACCTTCATCTAGAAAAAAATTTGTAGATAACTAAAATAAAAAAAAATTATTCTTCTAATTAATAATGTTTCGACAAAAATTTAATCATTATTTGGACTTTTTTTAGAAAAAAATTCAAATATATAGAGCTATTGTATGGTACTAATGATATCTAAATTGATTAAAGTATTAAATTTATCATATTTTTTTATAGAAACAAAATATAATCAATCTAGAAAATAAAAAAACTCAACTAAAATTTTTTTTGGTAATTTCTAATTGTAAGCAATTAAGCAATTTGCTAAGAAATTTTGTAAAAAATTAAACTTTGAAAATATTTATAAACTTATCTTCTTGAATGAAAGATTCATATTTAATTAATATATATTTGATACAATAAAAAAAAGATGTTCTTTCGTAACAGAATTGGCTAGTTTATTAAAAATGTTTAGCTAAAAATATTCACAATTAAATAATAAAAAAAACAAAAACTATATTTTATTATTTTTAAAAAAACGACCCTATAAAATAAAAGTAAATAAAATAATTATATTTTAAATTATATTTTTTTGAATAGATAAAAATAATTTGTTTGTTAATAGTTCTTTTCCTAAGAATGTGTCGGGAACGGAAATTAAATATTTAAAAAAGAAAAGGAATTAAAATCATTCATTGATATAAATCATATTTCTGATTTATAAAAATTTTTCAGAAACTTTTTAAAAATCTTTAGCAATTAGCGTAAAAATTGCATTAAAATCATGATTAAATAAACGAAAAAATACTAATATACAAATTATAAAAAAATAACCAATATTTTTCAATTAAAATAAAAAAGTATCCCTTTCATTAATCTTACTTTGAAGTGTGGGCCAAGGGAGTGAAAAATAGACAAATAAAATACAATAAATTAAAAAAATAAGCAAGACCAAATAAGAAAGAGAAGCAGATTATGTGCTCATCAAAATATTGAAATTTATTCTCATTATTAGAAAAAAGAAAAAAGCATATTGAGAAAATTATTCGAATAATATTTTATATGATTATAATTATATAAAGACAGAAAATAATTACAAAGAATAATAATTATGCCAAAAGTTTATGTAAAAATCATTTGTTATAAAAAAAATAATGCTAATAATTATTTAAAAATTAATAAACGAATTCAGGAAAGTTTTTATAATTGGTTGAAATTACTGTGTTTGAACTGAACTATCAAAAAGCATAATAAAATTTTTTGAGATTAAAATTTAAATAAATTTTTAGTTGTGTCAAAAAAAACATTGACAAATATAATAAAATAACCAACTGAGAAAATTAAAAAACATTTTAGTTATCTCTGAAAGTAAGTAATTAAAATTATTATTTCTATATTTGATTAGAAAATTTATTTGCAATTATTGCAATTTTATTAAAGATATTAATTATTTTTTAATCTTCCATTTGATCGTTGCCAATTTTTAAAGCAGATTTTTTTGGCAAATCCTCAATTTTACAAATAGATAAAAAGGGAAATTAAAGCACATAAAATTTTTATGCTGATTGTTTGATTCATTATTTAAGTTAATTAAATTTAATATAATATTTTTTCTGTTTGTTCCGAAAATAATTTTTATTCAATTTGATTTTACTATTTTTTATTGACGAGCTCCGATTAGTTATTTGTTAAGTCTATTATATCTCTTGTTTTATTTAAGATTAATAAATATATAACTTTGTATAAATTAATTTGTTGTAAATTTATTAATTTAAAATAATTTTTTTATAATTTATAATCAAAAAAAGCCTAACCGAAACCAGCAGTGCTCAACTCTAATTAAAACTAATAATCGTAAAATAAAATCACTTGTGTAAATTTTAATTTTTCATCTGTTTCCTTTGTAGCTATTTGAAAATTTAATTGTTGAAATGTTTTTCATAATTTTTTATAATTTTTTTCTTAGAAAATACTGAAGCCATTCAAAGAATATTTATCATACATAATAAAGGGTATAATCCAACAAATATGCTTTTTTATTTATTTAAATCAATATTTTATTATTTTTATGCTTATTTTTTGCCTCTTTTCAAATATTGATTTATTTAAAAGCTTTGAAAAGAAAAAAAAGAATCGAATTACAATGAAAATTCTATAAATTTTTCTCAGCGAATATTTGTAATTTCAAAATAATAACATTTTATAACAAATTTGTTGTATTACAGAAGAATTTTCCATATATCCATTTTTTATTAAAATATTCAGTTTTTAATTAATTTTTTAGATAATTTGGGATTTATTTTACTTTTATGTTTTTTTTTAATTTAAACTCAGACTAGAGATCCCTCTCCTGCAAACTTGGAATTTCATCCTTTGCCAATTTATTTGTCCATTTAGAAGATTTTCTCGTAAAATGATTTTTTAAAGCAGTTTTTGAGATTTTTTAATTAATAAATTATGTAATATTATTTTTACTATTATATTCTAAATTGATTTAAATAAATCTTATCTTGCTAGTTGATGTTGACTGTTGGATTAGTATTTTATTAAATCATGTTTCTTTTTTATAATCTTTATGGAATTCTTTTCAAATTAAGTATTATTATTCAAAATATTTTCAATTTCCTTTTTAAAAGTAAATTTTTAACTAACTTTACTGATAATATTTTTAATGCATCTTTTCACAAATTATCAGTTTTTACATTTAGTTTATTTATTTTTTCAAAATAAATGCTTTTTTAATGTTCCAATGAATATTTTGTTAGTTTTCGATGTTTCAAGTATTTTTATTAATTTTTATCATTCGTTATTTATTCTCTTACTTTTTGTTTTGAAAAATTTGATTAAATAATCCTTAAATCGTGAATTTCAATAGTAAAGTATTCTTAATTTTAATGCAAATGCCAAGTAAAATTAAAAGATTAGCAAACAAAAATAAAAATACTTTAATGAAAATAATTAGATAAATTAAATACCTTGAAATATTATTTATGTATAATATTCCTCAAAAATGACAAGAAATTGTCCATTTAAGCATTAAAGTGACACGTAGTTGTCCAATAAGATCGCAAAAAACAACAAATTTTCTTTCCTAATTAATCGACATGAAGCGAACCAACGCATCAAACATCACTCCACCTCGCGCCAAACGTGCAATGCCACCTGCACTGGACCTGGACCAAAACACTGCCACACTCGAAGAGCAAGAACGCCAACGCACCCTGGTCTTCATTGGCCTCCCGGAAAGCAATGCCATCCGCCCATCGGAGCGTGTTCAGGAAGACAGGGAAGCCATCACAAAAATCCTGGACCATCTTGAAGTTGAGGCCCAACCAACGGCCGTCTTTCGACTCGGACGATACGACCCGCAGCGAACAACACCACGCCCGCTCAAGGTGGTCATGCCAACGCCCACACACCAACATGTGGTACTCGGAGGATGGAAGCGCGAGCGTGCTCGGCTCCGTTCCCAACAGAACCTGAACCGTCTGTTCGTCCGTCCGGCGCTGTCCAAAGAACAACTCAAAGAGGAATACGAAGCGCGTCTCCGAAAACGTCAACAAAACCCAGCTCCACCGGCACCTCCAACCCAGCTCCCAAAAACGACAAATGACCAGACACCAGATGTTGCTAAAGGACCAAACCAGAACGAGGCCAGTGAAGACGTTTCCAAACCACCGGATGTTTTTGACCAAACAATCCTCGCATGTTATGAAGCATTAATATCATTGCCACCCACCGACAAAATTATTCACCAAATTCAATCGCTCAAAAAACAATACCCTCATCTTTTTAATAAATAGTTCTGTCAGACCTCCAAAATATTTCCTCTAACCAAAAAAAAAACATTTTCTTCCAGTACTTCCAATTTCTCAACAAAATTTTTTCCTCAAAAAATTTTTTTTTTCTCGCTGGAGGTCTGACTATATGCTTCTAGAAATTCAATTGTCTTTTTTCATCTATGCATTTACCTTTCCTCATTTTCATCAAAAGTGTAAGTGGCATATGCCCTTCTTTTGGTTATTTTATTTTTTGAATAAATAAAAATAAGCAACAATCAGAGGAAAAGCATGGAAATGGAACATTTTTTAAATTAAAAATACTGAATTATTCAGAAAAAAAGAAATTGTCATTCCATTATTTTAAACTATTAATTTGTGCCAAAACATTTCGCTTTTAAACCCAAAAATGACTACAATATAATATCTTTATTTTCAAAGAATAATGGTAGTCAAGCTATTATTTGGCCAAAATTAAATTAAAAAATAAGCGGAGAAAAATTTAACGTTTAATTTTTTCCGGGTCCCAAAATTCCACCCAAATTTGAAAATTTGACACAAAAAATTGTCTATTTTATGTAAATACATTTTTTCCCTTAATTCTCCAGACCGCCGGGCCCTAAAAATCCTTATTTTTCCTTAAAAAATTGGCTCAAATCCTAAAACTTGATCATTTTTGGAAAAAATCTGTTTTACAAATTGCCTTAAATATTACAAAAGGTGCTAGGTCGATCCTAAAAAAGTATCAATGATAATGAATAATTAGATTAATTATAATTCAATGGAATAATATTTAAGCAGATAATAAAAATTATTTTTAACATGAAATATTATTATTACATCGGAAACGATAATCAATGCTACGCCGGTTCTTGGCGGCTTTTATCTCCTCAAATGCCACGGGCATAGCATTATGTTTGTTTCCATCCATTTTTAGCATTTCTTTTTTCTCGCGTTTTCATCTCTTATTACGGACTCAAAAAGTGACGTTATTTTTAATGGAATTAAATTTTTTGCAAAAAATTTACCGAATGGTTAATATATTTACTGTAGTTTGATCAAAAAATAATTTGCATTTAATTTAATTAGAATAATAATTTTAAATATTATGATGATACTTTTAAATTGTATTAATGAAATTGAAAATTGGTCTAAAATTAATTAAAAAATAAAATATTTATATAAATTTTAAAATATTTTTATTAACAATTATTAAATTTAATTATTCATTATCATTGATACTTTTTTAGGAACGACTCAGCACGATTACAAAATTTTCCCGACAGCGTGTCTATCGGCCCTGTCGGACCCCCAGTGTTACCGAACATTTTGGAAAATGCGCGCCGAAAAAAAGCGGTTGAAAAGTAAAAAATGTCGTGCCAATTGGCTTAAAACCCTAAAAATCGGCCTTTTTGAAAAAAACCTTTTAACAAAAAAGGTTGTTTTCGATTTACATTACCGGACCCCTTCAACAAAAATTTCTGATTGATCCCCCGCTTCTTTTTCATGTATTTTCTAAACCTTGTTATATCCTTTTTTATGATACAACTCTTTCTAAAATTTTATTAATATTTCTCAATCGAGTTGTTTTAATTTTCAATAATCGATAAGTATTTAAATAAATTTTGGCACAAAATAAAAAAAAATTGAGTTTAAAAGCAAATCCCGATATCTTCGGGATTCATCGCGATTCAGTCGGGATCCTGACTCGTGATTCATCCCGACCTCTTTTCCTAAATTCTTTGGATTGATCGGGGGATTCAGTCGGGATCCCTCCGGCCCCAGTTGTCCGGTCTCTAATAAAAACGCTTAGAAAAAAACAATAAAATTAAAATTATTATCTTCAAATTAATTTGAAAATTAATAAAAATATTGAAGAAAACTGCGGAAACACCGATTTCTGTACAAAAATGAATGAGGGTAGAAAATAATACTAATAAAATTATTCGCTTTTTTAGAAAATTTAGTTCAAATAAGACGCTGAATTTGGAAGACCGGAACTATTGCTATTAGACCATTTAATTGTAATTGAACAAAAGAGACCTTGGAAAAATAAAGAACATTGATAAAGAGATATCATAGAAAAAACAAAAATAAAAAATAAACTTAACTGCTAAAAAATTTGAAATTATAAAATTTTCACAAATATATTCTTATTATATTTTTAATAAAATCTAAATTTACAAATTAAACAGCGAAAAAAAGAGATAAATAAATTAGCAAAAGTACACTAATTTCTAAGCACAATGCGTCAACTACTGATACGGACAATTCGTCAAGATTTATTAAAAAAACAAGTAATTATTTCCAAATATAAAAATACATTAATAATATAAGCTGATAATTCAATAAAAGTTAAAATCTTTTTTTAAATTTTAACAGCAAAGAAAAATTCAAAAACCTAAAATAATAAGGACATAAAAATTAAATAAAAAGTTAAGAAAGTAAATAAAGTTTTTATAATAATTTTAAAAAATTGTATTAATCATTCCATGAGATTTGTGTTGAAAATTTAGATTTTGGAGTTCATTTCAGAGCTTTCATATATTTCTAAACATGAAAATGTTTGTGGATTATTCTCCGTTTATTTTTACTAATAGTTAGCAATCAATATTCGGGACTAAACCGATATTTCGCTTCATTCTTAGTATCATTAGAAAGCCCATTAAAATGCTACAAAAAGTTAAGGTTGTACGCCTATCAAAAAGCTAACTAGAATATAAGCGGAAAAGAAAATTATTATAAACATATGACCATAACTGTAAGTGTTTATTAAATTTTAAAATTTCAAAAAATGCTATAAAAAATTTTATGTGAAAAGATGCAATTATTATTCATTTTATAATTTAATAAAATAATTTTAAAAATATATTTAAAAACATAAAATGTAAAAATAATAACACAGTACTACGCAGATGCACATCTTTTAAAGGTTTTGATATTAAATTTTTATAAGGGGAATGGGCCGAATTAAGAAACATAAAAACTGAAATTTACTAAATCACATTTTCAAAAAGTTTTGTTAAATTCGTAACTATCTGGCACCAGCCATCACTAAGGATGTTCGAGAGTCTCGGTTTTCTACAAAAGAGAAAAATTATTAAAATTTTAAACACAAGTTTCTTATAAAAATTCATTAAAAATTGTGACATCAATGACAATTCAAATTAATATTATTTTATATTTAAAAAATACTATTATAAATTAATTGTCTTGAATTGAAAAATATTTGAGTATAATTATTGATCAAATAAAAATGCAAAACCCATATCTTTGATGACTTTTATTAATACAACTTTACAAAAAATAAAAAGTGCAAAAGTAATTTTTATAAATTCAATTTATTTAATTAATCTTTAAGAATCGATCTAACAAATTTATTATCACTTCTTTTCAGTGAAAATATAATTAAGTAATGGTAATTTAATGTAAAACCTAAGAATTTAACGATGACACAGAAGAGAATTACAGCAAATATATTGGACAAAGAATAAAAGGATTAAATGGATAATTAAAATATTTGAATTATTTATAAAAGCATAAAAATACGAAATTAAAGAAAATAAGAAAAATCAAATATAAAACAAAATAAATATACTAAAAATATTAAAACTTACTCATAAAACTTCTTCGTTGATACAATATGAAATTGAATGTATTTTTTTCTGCCTATTTTATAAATATGCGGACATGATTATTTGGATTAAATATATTAAATTTAAAACACTTTTAATAAATTACAAATATTTTAGAATTTTTATAAAAAACTCTTGAAAATTTTGTAGTGAACGAAAAATTCTGAATTTTGAGGGCAGATAGCCCTAATATTAATGTATTTACCTGAAAAACTGCAAGTCATTATAACAATTAAAAATGAATAACAAAATCAGCAGTTCAAAGTTTCGTCAATGTGTTTATCTAACTAAAATAATAGAAAAGTTCAAAAAATAAAATGAAAAATTTAATCGAAAATTATTATAGAAATTCAAAAAATTTTAAAGTATTATTAACAAATGCTATTATTATAAAATAATTTATGTTTGACCGATTTATTAAAAACATTTAAATTGTGATAGTTAAATAATTCAATTTTACACAGAATGCAATTCACAATGCTTATAACGCGAAAAACAGAATTAGGCGAATCCAAAAAATTGAAACTCGTTTTCACCATGAGAAATATATATAAATGAATGGAGGAATGAATATTGCATATATTAAATGATACTAAATATAAAAATAGAAAACATAATAGAAAAATACAATAATTTAAATATAAAATGAATTCGAATAAAACGGAATAATTCCATTAGGGAAATGATATTTTAGCCAAATGTTCATTTGTGATATTAGAATAATAAATTGTTAAAATCGAAATTTATTTATTTGACATGCCATAATTTAAAAAATACAATGGTAAATAAAATGTTAAATTACTTCAATATAATTATATTATAATACAACAAAAAATTTTAAACTTCTGAAAATTTTTGGGAACGAAAATTACTTAAAATATTTGTAGAAAAATACATAATAAATTAAATAAATAAAACAATTGAATTTATCTATTCAAAAAAATTTACTTAATTTTATTCAAAAACCCAATTAATTATTTTACATAAAAATAAATAAATACAAAAAAAAGTTAAGTTTAATAAATACGAAAAAAGTTAAGTTTTAATCTGAGATGATGGACCTCCGTAATAATAGAGCAAAATAAAATTGTAATTATTCAAAACATTTGAAATCTGACGAATTCTTTGTAGCTTATTTATTTATTTATATCATTAATAATATATTGAAAATATTTCAACCTCTGCTGAGAAAATATAAGATTAACAGCAATTAGAGTGATCAGATTTAAAATTTTTAATGGCTATTAAATAATTTCTATAAAATTAGATGCTAAATTAAAACCATTTTTTTGTTTTTAATTTTTGCAAATTTTGGAGTAATTTTCTCTGGATATCGAATTATTAAGATTTGCTTTCAATAAAGAACTGAAATTATTTAATCAAAAAAATATCAGCGCCCCGAACATTTGCGCCCCGATTGCGAATAAAAATTTATTCATGAAATTGTTTTCCCAAGGGCTAACACGGGAGTGATTTATTAAAAAAGCATCATACACATCCAAATAACTCTTTTTTCCTTCTCCTTTAACCGCATAAAGCATCAAAAAATATAGATCTCATTAATAATGGCCTGGAAGGCTTTCACTCCAGCTTCAACAAGCGATTTTCGGCTCCTAATGTATCTTTGGCAACGTAATTTATGATAAAAATACCATAAAAGAAATAAAATAAAGGTTTATTAGTCGAATCAAAGATGAAGATGAGAACCAGAACCAACGAAATCGGATGAGACCCCATGAACTTGGTCCAACTAGGCCTATATCTGAAGTATCTCGTTCTAAAAATATCTTGAAAACGATCCTGCAATTCGAGACTTGGTTGTCCGTTTTCACGAGCAAGATCCAAATGATCGAAATGAACAGCATTGGGCGCAAAAGTAGGGGCGCAAAAGTAGGGGCGCAAAAGTAGGGGCGCAAAAGTAGGGGCGCAAAAGTAGGGGCGCAAAAGTAGGGGCGCAAAAGTAGGGGCGCAAAAGTAGGGGCGCAAAAGTAGGGGCGCAAAAGTAGGGGCGCAAAAAGTAGGGGCGCAAAGTAGGGGCGCAAAAGTAGGGGCAAAAGTAGGCGCAAAAGTAGGGGCGCAAAAGTAGGGGCGCAAAAGTAGGGCGCAAAAGTAGGGGCGCAAATAGGGGCGCAAATGTGCAGCACCTATTAATTTGCGTATCGGATCTGTATCTTAAATCATAACAATTGTTAAAAATTATGAAAACAACGGATATAAAAATGCTATATTAATTAAATACTAATTGTTATGAGCATATACAATAGATCATCTGTTAATCTTCGGGAAAATGCAATCTTCCACTTGTCAATTAAATAAACTATACTAACCAAATTAAAATAAAATTAGCAATATTAAATCTGCATATTTTAATAAATAGTTGAAATAATGTTAAATTTACTTTCTTCTAAAAGTTAGTTGGGTTTTGAATAAAAAATAATTAAAAATTTCTTAATATTAAAAAAATCATTAGCCAGATGATGTAAGATTTTTTAAATATTTGAAAGTTTAATTACGGGATTAAAATTAAAAAATGAACTCAAATAATAGAAAAATGTGAATATTTATATGGAAATGTACCCGCATCAACTCAAGCTAAATTTTTTGGGGCTCGATCTATGCCTAAGATTTATTTTTTGTTCTAAATCCAAAAAAACTTTTAGAAAAATGTGTATTTAAGCATCAATTTAATTGAATATTAACATGTTTATAATTTAAAAAATAGATAAAAATCATAGGAGAAAATCAGATTTTTGTATTTTTTTGTTAAGTGAACTATTTAATTTACTACATCCAATATAAAAGTCATGCTTAAAAATGCGGATTAAAAAAAATAAATGCAAAAATTTTAAGCAAAAAAAAAAAACCAGACTAATAAAAGAAATGCAGAACATGATTGGCTTTTCATTATTATTTATTTTTCGAATTATTGCATTAAAAAACCCCAATTATAATTTTGGAATAAATGTTTAATGAATTTCTTACGCAAAATATTTTACGATATAAAAAATAAAATAAAAATGCTTCTTCCTCCAACACGAAATTCCATGCAGCTGACTTATAATTATAGTTTGCTATAAAAACTAGTAAATTATCTGTTAAAAATGTTAATAATTAAGGGGAGAAACAATTAAGTAGAGAGTCAACGACAAGAGACACAATTAATAAATATAAAAAAATGAGAAAAGATCAATTTTAAAAAGAAAATTTAATGAAAAGAATAAAAATATGTAACAAAACAAATAACATTTTAAATAAATTATAATAAATGGAAAAAAATAAATTTGAAAATGCAAATGTTTCATTAAAAAACAATAAAACCTAAAACAAAATGATAATTTTCCACAAATTTGTGAAAGAATATTTTTTTATAAATTAATGGAAAAACTCAATTAATTATTATAAGAAAAGAAATTTTATTAAATCAGATAATCAATTGTTAAAAATTATTAAACAATGGACAGAAAAACAAATTTTTAATTAAATGCTAAAACGAACTCCATCACATCACTGAGCCGCTTTTGCTGCCAAATTCATTCAATTTGACATGCCAACACTTATAATTAAAAAATATATCAATAAATTTTAACAAAAGTAATTACATTTTGCAATTATTGAACAAATCGACAAAATATTGAATTTAGCAAATTAACCGACAAAAAAAAATTAAATTAACACATTTTGAAAATAATTGAGCCAAAAGTTGCAATGAAAAAGTAATTGAAAAAAACGAAAAAATTTTAAAAAGCTTAGAAATAAAAGCAAAATAAATTAATTAAATAAAAAAATACAACAGAATTTTAAGATAACTTATCAAAACAAACTAAAAACTAATATAAACATCAATAATTTCTTGTAAATATTTATTAAAATATCGCATAAATATTCCGGGTAACCGTTAAACTATCAATTTAGCAATTAAATATTAATCCCTTAAAAATTATCCTACAACATAAAACCTCAATTTTCAAATATTGAATTGAAATTTTTCAAATTAAAAAGAATGATAAAATTATAAAATTCGTAATTATAAAAAATATTTAAATTAATTAAAAGTGCTGAAAGGCTCACAGCGAACATTCAAAACATTCGGTGTTACCATGAAACAATTTAAAAATAGTTTCATTATTGTAATTCTATTTTATAAAACTAAAATTACTCTAAGGCTCGTATTCGAAACTCCCATTCTAATAATTTCGAAGCAAAAAAATTACTTTACGGTTTTTTTTTATGTAAATAGTTTCAGGGGGCTAGTGCGTCTTATAAATCCGTCAGCGCATTTTATAAATCCGCCAGCATGATTGCTTTATTGTCCCATTCATAGCGTTTTTGCTTTATATTGATGTAGCATAGATCATGATAATATTTTATATAACAAATAGTGTTTACTAAATTAAAATTATTTTTAAATAATAATAAACTGCCTAAAGAGGCAATGGAAATTCAGATGAAACTTTTTTACATAAAAGAAGCCCTACTTATAACAAAAATACTGGTCATTCATTACTTCTGCTACCAATAACTATGAAAATAAGGAATCTTTGAATGATGTAATAAAATTAAATTCTACTTTTTATTTTAAATAAAAGTAAAAATATAAACTAATTAACGATATAAAAAGCTGAAGATTTTAATATAATTAAAATGATTTTTAAAATTTTAGCATTCAAAAATCCATTATTTCAAAAGATTTTTATGCATTTTTTTCGTGGCGTTTCAGCCAAAATAAATTTTTTAATTTTAATATTTTTAAGACAAAAATTGACGAGAATTGCGAGCGAATAATAAAAAATGTCGGGGAGCAAAACCATCGACGGGAATAAATTTTCAATTTTTTTCAATAATTGGGAACTATACGAGAACCGAGACCCCAAAAAACCCTAGAAATTTCACGACTCGGGAATCGAGAACAGAAATCTAAATAAAATTTATTCAAATGTGTTTTTTAAAAACCAAAAACACATTAAAAAGGGGGTCAACCAGAATTTTTGCGAAGGAGTCTGGAGGGGGGAGGGTCAGCGGCCAATTTTGCGAGGACTTTCAACACCGAATTTGACAAACTTTTTTGTGTAAAAATTGCTCGGTTTCTGAGACTAAAAACCCGAGACCGGGAAGCGAAAACCCGAGAAATTCCCGAGTCGAGAATCGAGAACCGAGACTCTCGAACAGCTCTATTAGTTTGGTCACGAATTTTGGAATGATGGGCCAAAGGGCGTGAAAGATAGTCAAATAAAATAAATTCATATTAAAAGATCAAGAAAAACAGAGTTTCAATTGTGTTAACAATCAAATTTTGAAATCTGAAAAAAGTGAATTAAATTATAGAATTTTGAGTTTCTTTTTATAACCGAATAAATAATTTTGTCATTTTTTTCAAAAAAAAACTATTTAAAAAATTATTTCAAAAAAACGAAGGTACCATAAATCAAAGGAAAAATACAAAAATTATATATCTGTGAATTTACTTTAAATCAGTATTTATTTCTTTTGATAATATCGAAGCGGTTGTAAAAATTGAGAGCAATTAACATAAATCCATAAAAAATAAATGATCTATTATAATAAATACAAAAATAAATTTTAAAAATCCAAATTTTAAATATATTTACTAATCTATAAAAAAACAAGAACTATTTAAATGTAAAAAAGTTATTTTTTAAATATACTATTAAAAATTAAACCAAACAAATTAAAATGTTAGATTTTGTCTAACCTTGACATCCTTATTGAAAAAAATTAACTGAATAATAAAAATAAAATAAGAATTAAATGTTTCATTAAGGATTTATTATTTTCAAAAAACTATTTATTATGTTTTAAAAAATAATCTTTTTTATTTTTGTAAAATTAAACTGATTAATTAGTATAATAATTTTCTTTAAAAGAACATCAATACTTGTAAATATTAATTTAAAAATTAAAAGAAATTTTTTTATAGAGTTTCTATACAATAATCACTATTGTTAATTTCGCTTCTGGTAAGCAATAAATTTTGAAAAAATTAGTTAAATAATCCTTAAATCGTGAATTTCAATAGTAAATTATTCCTAATTAAACCTTCGTCTAGAAAAAAAGTTTGTAGATTACCTAAAATCATAGCTCTGATGATTACTTATTAAATATTATGCAGGATGGATTCCATTCAGTATAAAAAAAGCAGTAAAAAATTTAAAAAAATTTTTGTCTATTAAATGAATTTTATTTACTGAAGCATTTTTAATGCAATAAGCGGAGAAAAATTAAAAGATTAGCAAACAAAAATAAAAATACTTTAATGAAAGATAATTATACCTTGAAATATTTTTATGTATAATATTCCTTCAAAAATAAAGCAACAATCAGAGGAAAAGCATGGAAATGGACATTTTTTAATTAAAAATAATTAATATATTCAGAAAAGAAATCGTCATTCCATTATTTTAAACTATTAATTTGTGCCAAAACATTTCGCTTTTAAACCCAAAAATGACTACAATATAATATCTTTATTTTCAAAGAATAATGGTAGTCAAGCTATTATTTGGCCAAAATTAAATTAAAAAATAAGCGGAGAAAAATTTAACGTTTAATTTTTTCCGGGTCCCAAAATTCCACCCAAATTTGAAAATTTGACACAAAAAATTGTCTATTTTATGTAAATACATTTTTTCCCTTAATTCTCCAGACCGCCGGGCCCTAAAAATCCTTATTTTTCCTTAAAAAATTGGCTCAAATCCTAAAACTTGATCATTTTTGGAAAAAATCTGTTTTACAAATTGCCTTAAATATTACAAAAGGTGCTAGGTCGATCCTAAAAAAGTATCAATGATAATGAATAATTAGATTAATTATAATTCAATGGAATAATATTTAAGCAGATAATAAAAATTATTTTTAACATGAAATATTATTATTACATCGGAAACGATAATCAATGCTACGCCGGTTCTTGGCGGCTTTTATCTCCTCAAATGCCACGGGCATAGCATTATGTTTGTTTCCATCCATTTTTAGCATTTCTTTTTTCTCGCGTTTTCATCTCTTATTACGGACTCAAAAAGTGACGTTATTTTTAATGGAATTAAATTTTTTGCAAAAAATTTACCGAATGGTTAATATATTTACTGTAGTTTGATCAAAAAATAATTTGCATTTAATTTAATTAGAATAATAATTTTAAATATTATGATGATACTTTTAAATTGTATTAATGAAATTGAAAATTGGTCTAAAATTAATTAAAAAATAAAATATTTATATAAATTTTAAAATATTTTTATTAACAATTATTAAATTTAATTATTCATTATCATTGATACTTTTTTAGGAACGACTCAGCACGATTACAAAATTTTCCCGACAGCGTGTCTATCGGCCCTGTCACCCCCAGTGTTACCGAACATTTTGGAAAATGCGCGCCGAAAAAAAGCGGTTGAAAAGTAAAAAATGTCGTGCCAATTGGCTTAAAACCCTAAAAATCGGCCTTTTTGAAAAAAACCTTTTAACAAAAAGGTTGTTTTTCGATTTAATTACCGGACCCCTTCAACAAAAATTTCTGATTGATCCCCCCCCCCCCCCCGCTTCTTTTTCATGTATTTTCTAAACCTTGTTATATCCTTTTTTATGATACAACTCTTTCTAAAATTTTATTAATATTTCTCAATCGAGTTGTTTTAATTTTCAATAATCGATAAGTATTTAAATAAATTTTGGCACAAAATAAAAAAAAATTGAGTTTAAAAGCAAATCCCGATATCTTCGGGATTCATCGCGATTCAGTCGGGATCCTGACTCGTGATTCATCCCGACCTCTTTTCCTAAATTCTTTGGATTGATCGGGGGATTCAGTCGGGATCCCTCCGGCCCCAGTTGTCCGGTCTCTAATAAAAACGCTTAGAAAAAAACAATAAAATTAAAATTATTATCTTCAAATTAATTTGAAAATTAATAAAAATATTGAAGAAAACTGCGGAAACACCGATTTCTGTACAAAAATGAATGAGGGTAGAAAATAATACTAATAAAATTATTCGCTTTTTTAGAAAATTTAGTTCAAATAAGACGCTGAATTTGGAAGACCGGAACTTTGCTATTAGACCATTTAATTGTAATTGAACAAAAGAGACCTTGGAAAAATAAAGAACATTGATAAAGAGATATCATAGAAAAAACAAAAATAAAAAATAAACTTAACTGCTAAAAAATTTGAAATTATAAAATTTTCACAAATATATTCTTATTATATTTTTAATAAAATCTAAATTTACAAATTAAACAGCGAAAAAAAGAGATAAATAAATTAGCAAAAGTACACTAATTTCTAAGCACAATGCGTCAACTACTGATACGGACAATTCGTCAAGATTTATTAAAAAAACAAGTAATTATTTCCAAATATAAAATACATTAATAATATAAGCTGATAATTCAATAAAAGTTAAAATCTTTTTTAAATTTTAACAGCAAAGAAAAATTCAAAAACCTAAAATAATAAGGACATAAAAATTAAATAAAAAGTTAAGAAAGTAAATAAAGTTTTTATAATAATTTTAAAAAATTGTATTAATCATTCCATGAGATTTGTGTTGAAAATTTAGATTTTGGAGTTCATTTCAGAGCTTTCATATATTTCTAAACATGAAAATGTTTGTGGATTATTCTCCGTTTATTTTTACTAATAGTTAGCAATCAATATTCGGGACTAAACCGATATTTCGCTTCATTCTTAGTATCATTAGAAAGCCCATTAAAATGCTACAAAAAGTTAAGGTTGTACGCCTATCAAAAAGCTAACTAGAATATAAGCGGAAAAGAAAATTATTATAAACATATGACCATAACTGTAAGTGTTTATTAAATTTTAAAATTTCAAAAAATGCTATAAAAAATTTTATGTGAAAAGATGCAATTATTATTCATTTTATAATTTAATAAAATAATTTTAAAAATATATTTAAAAACATAAAATGTAAAAATAATAACACAGTACTACGCAGATGCACATCTTTTAAAGGTTTTGATATTAAATTTTATAAGGGGAATGGGCCGAATTAAGAAACATAAAAACTGAAATTTACTAAATCACATTTTCAAAAAGTTTTGTTAAATTCGTAACTATCTGGCACCAGCCATCACTAAGGATGTTCGAGAGTCTCGGTTTTCTACAAAAGAGAAAAATTATTAAAATTTTAAACACAAGTTTCTTATAAAAATTCATTAAAAATTGTGACATCAATGACAATTCAAATTAATATTATTTTATATTTAAAAAATACTATTATAAATTAATTGTCTTGAATTGAAAAATATTTGAGTATAATTATTGATCAAATAAAAATGCAAAACCCATATCTTTGATGACTTTTATTAATACAACTTTACAAAAAATAAAAAGTGCAAAAGTAATTTTTATAAATTCAATTTATTTAATTAATCTTTAAGAATCGATCTAACAAATTTATTATCACTTCTTTTCAGTGAAAATATAATTAAGTAATGGTAATTTAATGTAAAACCTAAGAATTTAACGATGACACAGAAGAGAATTACAGCAAATATATTGGACAAAGAATAAAAGGATTTTAAATTATTTATAAAAGCATAAAAATACGAAATTAAAGAAAATAAGAAAAATCAAATATAAAACAAAATAAATATACTAAAAATATTAAAACTTACTCATAAAACTTCTTCGTTGATACAATATGAAATTGAATGTATTTTTTTCTGCCTATTTTATAAATATGCGGACATGATTATTTGGATTAAATATATTAAATTTAAAACA
Organism: Heterodera glycines; assembly: GCA_004148225.2. NCBI lineage: Eukaryota > Metazoa > Nematoda > Chromadorea > Rhabditida > Heteroderidae > Heterodera > Heterodera glycines. Next base: position 5,836,632 of record CP049706.1, on the reverse strand, counting down.
CTTTTAATAAATTACAAATATTTTAGAATTTTTATAAAAAACTCTTGAAAATTTTGTAGTGAACGAAAAATTCTGAATTTTGAGGGCAGATAGCCCTAATATTAATGTATTTACCTGAAAAACTGCAAGTCATTATAACAATTAAAAACTGAATAACAAAATCAGCAGTTCAAAGTTTCGTCAATGTGTTTATCTAACTAAAATAATAGAAAAGTTCAAAAAATAAAATGAAAAATTTAATCGAAAATTATTATAGAAATTCAAAAAATTTTAAAGTATTATTAACAAATGCTATTATTATAAAATAATTTATGTTTGACCGATTTATTAAAAACATTTAAATTGTGATAGTTAAATAATTCAATTTTACACAGAATGCAATTCACAATGCTTATAACGCGAAAAACAGAATTAGGCGAATCCAAAAAATTGAAACTCGTTTTCACCATGAGAAATATATATAAATGAATGGAGGAATGAATATTGCATATATTAAATGATACTAAATATAAAAATAGAAAACATAATAGAAAAATACAATAATTTAAATATAAAATGAATTCGAATAAAACGGAATAATTCCATTAGGGAAATGATATTTTAGCCAAATGTTCATTTGTGATATTAGAATAATAAATTGTTAAAATCGAAATTTATTTATTTGACATGCCATAATTTAAAAAATACAATGGTAAATAAAATGTTAAATTACTTCAATATAATTATATTATAATACAACAAAAAATTTTAAACTTCTGAAAATTTTTGGGAACGAAAATTACTTAAAATATTTGTAGAAAAATACATAATAAATTAAATAAATAAAACAATTGAATTTATCTATTCAAAAAAATTTACTTAATTTTATTCAAAAACCCAATTAATTATTTTACATAAAAATAAATAAATACAAAAAAAAGTTAAGTTTAATAAATACGAAAAAAGTTAAGTTTTAATCTGAGATGATGGACCTCCGTAATAATAGAGCAAAATAAAATTGTAATTATTCAAAACATTTGAAATCTGACGAATTCTTTGTAGCTTATTTATTTATTTATATCATTAATAATATATTGAAAATATTTCAACCTCTGCTGAGAAAATATAAGATTAACAGCAATTAGAGTGATCAGATTTAAAATTTTTAATGGCTATTAAATAATTTCTATAAAATTAGATGCTAAATTAAAACCATTTTTTTGTTTTTAATTTTTGCAAATTTTGGAGTAATTTTCTCTGGATATCGAATTATTAAGATTTGCTTTCAATAAAGAACTGAAATTATTTAATCAAAAAAATATCAGCGCCCCGAACATTTGCGCCCCGATTGCGAATAAAAATTTATTCATGAAATTGTTTTCCCAAGGGCTAACACGGGAGTGATTTATTAAAAAAGCATCATACACATCCAAATAACTCTTTTTTCCTTCTCCTTTAACCGCATAAAGCATCAAAAAATATAGATCTCATTAATAATGGCCTGGAAGGCTTTCACTCCAGCTTCAACAAGCGATTTTCGGCTCCTAATGTATCTTTGGCAACGTAATTTATGATAAAAATACCATAAAAGAAATAAAATAAAGGTTTATTAGTCGAATCAAAGATGAAGATGAGAACCAGAACCAACGAAATCGGATGAGACCCCATGAACTTGGTCCAACTAGGCCTATATCTGAAGTATCTCGTTCTAAAAATATCTTGAAAACGATCCTGCAATTCGAGACTTGGTTGTCCGTTTTCACGAGCAAGATCCAAATGATCGAAATGAACAGCATTGGGCGCAAAAGTAGGGGCGCAAAAGTAGGGGCGCAAAAGTAGGGGCGCAAAAGTAGGGGCGCAAAAGTAGGGGCGCAAAAGTAGGGGCGCAAAAGTAGGGGCGCAAAAGTAGGGGCGCAAAAGTAGGGGCGCAAAAGTAGGGGCGCAAAAGTAGGGGCGCAAATGTTGCAGCACCTATTAATTTGCGTATCGGATCTGTATCTTAAATCATAACAATTGTTAAAAATTATGAAAACAACGGATATAAAAATGCTATATTAATTAAATACTAATTGTTATGAGCATATACAATAGATCATCTGTTAATCTTCGGGAAAATGCAATCTTCCACTTGTCAATTAAATAAACTATACTAACCAAATTAAAATAAAATTAGCAATATTAAATCTGCATATTTTAATAAATAGTTGAAATAATGTTAAATTTACTTTCTTCTAAAAGTTAGTTGGGTTTTGAATAAAAAATAATTAAAAATTTCTTAATATTAAAAAAATCATTAGCCAGATGATGTAAGATTTTTTAAATATTTGAAAGTTTAATTACGGGATTAAAATTAAAAAATGAACTCAAATAATAGAAAAATGTGAATATTTATATGGAAATGTACCCGCATCAACTCAAGCTAAATTTTTTGGGGCTCGATCTATGCCTAAGATTTATTTTTTGTTCTAAATCCAAAAAAACTTTTAGAAAAATGTGTATTTAAGCATCAATTTAATTGAATATTAACATGTTTATAATTTAAAAAATAGATAAAAATCATAGGAGAAAATCAGATTTTTGTATTTTTTTGTTAAGTGAACTATTTAATTTACTACATCCAATATAAAAATCATGCTTAAAAATGCGGATTAAAAAAAATAAATGCAAAAATTTTAAGCAAAAAAAAAACCAGACTAATAAAAGAAATGCAGAACATGATTGGCTTTTCATTATTATTTATTTTTCGAATTATTGCATTAAAAAACCCCAATTATAATTTTGGAATAAATGTTTAATGAATTTCTTACGCAAAATATTTTACGATATAAAAAATAAAATAAAAATGCTTCTTCCTCCAACACGAAATTCCATGCAGCTGACTTATAATTATAGTTTGCTATAAAAACTAGTAAATTATCTGTTAAAAATGTTAATAATTAAGGGGAGAAACAATTAAGTAGAGAGTCAACGACAAGAGACACAATTAATAAATATAAAAAAATGAGAAAAGATCAATTTTAAAAAGAAAATTTAATGAAAAGAATAAAAATATGTAACAAAACAAATAACATTTTAAATAAATTATAATAAATGGAAAAAAATAAATTTGAAAATGCAAATGTTTCATTAAAAAACAATAAAACCTAAAACAAAATGATAATTTTCCACAAATTTGTGAAAGAATATGTCTTTTTATAAAATTAATGGAAAAACTCAATTAATTATTATAAGAAAAGAAATTTTATTAAATCAGATAATCAATTGTTAAAAATTATTAAACAATGGACAGAAAAACAAATTTTTAATTAAATGCTAAAACGAACTCCATCACATCACTGAGCCGCTTTTGCTGCCAAATTCATTCAATTTGACATGCCAACACTTATAATTAAAAAATATATCAATAAATTTTAACAAAAGTAATTACATTTTGCAATTATTGAACAAATCGACAAAATATTGAATTTAGCAAATTAACCGACAAAAAAAAATTAAATTAACACATTTTGAAAATAATTGAGCCAAAAGTTGCAATGAAAAAGTAATTGAAAAAAACGAAAAAATTTTAAAAAGCTTAGAAATAAAAGCAAAATAAATTAATTAAATAAAAAAATACAACAGAATTTTAAGATAACTTATCAAAACAAACTAAAAACTAATATAAACATCAATAATTTCTTGTAAATATTTATTAAAATATCGCATAAATATTCCGGGTAACCGTTAAACTATCAATTTAGCAATTAAATATTAATCCCTTAAAAATTATCCTACAACATAAAACCTCAATTTTCAAATATTGAATTGAAATTTTTCAAATTAAAAAGAATGATAAAATTATAAAATTCGTAATTATAAAAAATATTTAAATTAATTAAAAGTGCTGAAAGGCTCACAGCGAACATTCAAAACATTCGGTGTTACCATGAAACAATTTAAAAATAGTTTCATTATTGTAATTCTATTTTATAAAACTAAAATTACTCTAAGGCTCGTATTCGAAACTCCCATTCTAATAATTTCGAAGCAAAAAAATTACTTTACGGTTTTTTTTTATGTAAATAGTTTCAGGGGGTGCTAGTGCGTCTTATAAATCCGTCAGCGCATTTTATAAATCCGCCAGCATGATTGCTTTATTGTCCCATTCATAGCGTTTTTGCTTTATATTGATGTAGCATAGATCATGATAATATTTTATATAACAAATAGTGTTTACTAAATTAAAATTATTTTTAAATAATAATAAACTGCCTAAAGAGGCAATGGAAATTCAGATGAAACTTTTTTACATAAAAGAAGCCCTACTTATAACAAAAATACTGGTCATTCATTACTTCTGCTACCAATAACTATGAAAATAAGGAATCTTTGAATGATGTAATAAAATTAAATTCTACTTTTTATTTTAAATAAAAGTAAAAATATAAACTAATTAACGATATAAAAAGCTGAAGATTTTAATATAATTAAAATGATTTTTAAAATTTTAGCATTCAAAAATCCATTATTTCAAAAGATTTTTATGCATTTTTTTCGTGGCGTTTCAGCCAAAATAAATTTTTTAATTTTAATATTTTTAAGACAAAAATTGACGAGAATTGCGAGCGAATAATAAAAAATGTCGGGGAGCAAAACCATCGACGGGAATAAATTTTCAATTTTTTTCAATAATTGGGAACTATACGAGAACCGAGACCCCAAAAAACCCTAGAAATTTCACGACTCGGGAATCGAGAACAGAAATCTAAATAAAATTTATTCAAATGTGTTTTTTAAAAACCAAAAACACATTAAAAAGGGGTCAACCAGAATTTTTGCGAAGGAGTCTGGAGGGGGGAGGGTCAGCGGCCAATTTTGCGAGGACTTTCAACACCGAATTTGACAAACTTTTTTGTGTAAAAATTGCTCGGTTTCTGAGACTAAAAACCCGAGACCGGGAAGCGAAAACCCGAGAAATTCCCGAGTCGAGAATCGAGAACCGAGACTCTCGAACAGCTCTATTAGTTTGGTCACGAATTTTGGAATGATGGGCCAAAGGGCGTGAAAGATAGTCAAATAAAATAAATTCATATTAAAAGATCAAGAAAAACAGAGTTTCAATTGTGTTAACAATCAAATTTTGAAATCTGAAAAAAGTGAATTAAATTATAGAATTTTGAGTTTCTTTTTATAACCGAATAAATAATTTTGTCATTTTTTTCAAAAAAAAACTATTTAAAAAATTATTTCAAAAAAACGAAGGTACCATAAATCAAAGGAAAAATACAAAAATTATATATCTGTGAATTTACTTTAAATCAGTATTTATTTCTTTTGATAATATCGAAGCGGTTGTAAAAATTGAGAGCAATTAACATAAATCCATAAAAAATAAATGATCTATTATAATAAATACAAAAATAAATTTTAAAAATCCAAATTTTAAATATATTTACTAATCTATAAAAAAACAAGAACTATTTAAATGTAAAAAAGTTATTTTTTAAATATACTATTAAAAATTAAACCAAACAAATTAAAATGTTAGATTTTGTCTAACCTTGACATCCTTATTGAAAAAAATTAACTGAATAATAAAAATAAAATAAGAATTAAATGTTTCATTAAGGATTTATTATTTTCAAAAAACTATTTATTATGTTTTAAAAAATAATCTTTTTTATTTTTGTAAAATTAAACTGATTAATTAGTATAATAATTTTCTTTAAAAGAACATCAATACTTGTAAATATTAATTTAAAAATTAAAAGAAATTTTTTTATAGAGTTTCTATACAATAATCACTATTGTAATAATTCGCTTCTGGTAAGCAATAAATTTTGAAAAATTAGTTAAATAATCCTTAAATCGTGAATTTCAATAGTAAATTATTCCTAATTAAACCTTCGTCTAGAAAAAAAGTTTGTAGATTACCTAAAAATCATAGCTCTGATGATTACTTATTAAATATTATGCAGGATGGATTCCATTCAGTATAAAAAAAGCAGTAAAAAATTTAAAAAAATTTTTGTCTATTAAATGAATTTTATTTTACTGAAGCATTTTTAATGCAATAAGCGGAGAAAAATTAAAAGATTAGCAAACAAAAATAAAAATACTTTAATGAAAATAATTAGATAAATTAAATACCTTGAAATATTATTTATGTATAATATTCCTTCAAAAATAAGCAACAATCAGAGGAAAAGCATGGAAATGGGACATTTTTTTAATTAAAAATAATTAATATATTCATAAAAGAAATTGTCATTCCATTATTTTAAACTATTAATTTGTGCCAAAACATTTCGCTTTTAAACCCAAAAATGACTACAATATAATATCTTTATTTTCAAAGAATAATGGTAGTCGTCAAGCTATTATTTGGCCAAAATTAAATTTTAAAAAAGCGGAGAAAAATTTAACGTTTAATTTTTTCCGGGTCCCAAAATTCCACCCAAATTTGAAAATTTGACACAAAAAATTGTCTATTTTATGTAAATACATTTTTTCCCTTAATTCTCCAGACCGCCGGGCCCTAAAAATCCTTATTTTTCCTTAAAAAATTGGCTCAAATCCTAAAACTTGATCATTTTTGGAAAAAATCTGTTTTACAAATTGCCTTAAATATTACAAAAGGTGCTAGGTCGATCCTAAAAAAGTATCAATGATAATGAATAATTAGATTAATTATAATTCAATGGAATAATATTTAAGCAGATAATAAAAATTATTTTTAACATGAAATATTATTATTACATCGGAAACGATAATCAATGCTACGCCGGTTCTTGGCGGCTTTTATCTCCTCAAATGCCACGGGCATAGCATTATGTTTGTTTCCATCCATTTTTAGCATTTCTTTTTTCTCGCGTTTTCATCTCTTATTACGGACTCAAAAAGTGACGTTATTTTTAATGGAATTAAATTTTTTGCAAAAAATTTACCGAATGGTTAATATATTTACTGTAGTTTGATCAAAAAATAATTTGCATTTAATTTAATTAGAATAATAATTTTAAATATTATGATGATACTTTTAAATTGTATTAATGAAATTGAAAATTGGTCTAAAATTAATTAAAAAATAAAATATTTATATAAATTTTAAAATATTTTTATTAACAATTATTAAATTTAATTATTCATTATCATTGATACTTTTTTAGGAACGACTCAGCACGATTACAAAATTTTCCCGACAGCGTGTCTATCGGCCCTGTCAGACCCCCAGTGTTACCGAACATTTTGGAAAATGCGCGCCGAAAAAAAGCGGTTGAAAAGTAAAAAATGTCGTGCCAATTGGCTTAAAACCCTAAAAATCGGCCTTTTTGAAAAAAACCTTTTAACAAAAAGGTTGTTTTCGATTTAATTACCGGACCCCTTCAACAAAAATTTCTGATTGATCCCCCCCCCCGCTTCTTTTTCATGTATTTTCTAAACCTTGTTATATCCTTTTTTATGATACAACTCTTTCTAAAATTTTATTAATATTTCTCAATCGAGTTGTTTTAATTTTCAATAATCGATAAGTATTTAAATAAATTTTGGCACAAAATAAAAAAAAATTGAGTTTAAAAGCAAATCCCGATATCTTCGGGATTCATCGCGATTCAGTCGGGATCCTGACTCGTGATTCATCCCGACCTCTTTTCCTAAATTCTTTGGATTGATCGGGGGATTCAGTCGGGATCCCTCCGGCCCCAGTTGTCCCGGTCTCTAATAAAAACGCTTAGAAAAAAACAATAAAATTAAAATTATTATCTTCAAATTAATTTGAAAATTAATAAAAATATTGAAGAAAACTGCGGAAACACCGATTTCTGTACAAAAATGAATGAGGGTAGAAAATAATACTAATAAAATTATTCGCTTTTTAGAAAATTTAGTTCAAATAAGACGCTGAATTTGGAAGACCGGAACTATTGCTATTAGACCATTTAATTGTAATTGAACAAAAGAGACCTTGGAAAAATAAAGACCATTAGCGAAGAATTATCATAAAAAACAAAAATTAAAAAATAACTTAACAGATAAAAAATTTGAAATTATAAAATTTTCACAAATATATTCTTATTATATTTTTAATAAAATCTAAATTTACAAATTAAACAGCGGAAAAAAGAGATAAATAAATTAGCAAAAGTACACTAATTCCTAAGCACAATGCGTCAACTACTGATGCGAACAATTCGTCAAGATTTATTAAAAAAACAAGTAATTATTTGTAAGTATCTATTAATTTTTAAAGCAGATGCACATCTTTTAAAGGTTTTTATTTTAAAGGATAACAACAATTTTATTTTACTTGCGCGTAAATCCTTAAACTTGAAACAAAATCAGATAAGACAAAGCGAATTATTTAAAAAAATAAAAGAAAATATAATAAAACTAATTATTCATTTTCTTACTGATATTTAAGTTTTTAATTTGCATATGAGGGGGATGGGTTGAATTAAAAAAAACAACTGAAATTTACTAAATCACATTAACTTCAACTATGAAAACAAATGTTCATTGAAGAAACATATATATAAAAAATATCTTCTAATATTCCAATGTAATGAATTTAAAAAAGTAAAAAATAATTAATATTATTGAAAAAGTTTATTTATTTTTACTTAATTTTTGCTAAATTCTGGGCCCCAATTAAATCTTTTCTCAGATGTTCAAGTTTTGCAACAATACACTGATCAAGAGAGTTATATTTTCAAATAATATGACAAAAAAAATATATAAATTAAAAAATTTTAATCTTTTAAATTTATAACATGATTAAGGAGAAAATGCCAATTTATCACAGAACAAGATTTATAGAAGCAAAACAAAATTTAATAAACAAATTATGTAATCATATGCAAAAAAAAAATCAGCTAAAGCTGTTCAAAAAATCTCATAATATTTATAAAGAGATTCTGATGGAATGGCACACTTATTACAATTTTTATTCTAAAATTTAAAAGGAATTATAAATTAACAAAAATAAATTTGATTATTATGAAAAAGCATTTTGCAAATCGGATAAATAAAAATTGATAAAATCATATGAAATAAAAGTTTTCAAAAACATATTAGAATTCAATTTCAATTTTATAGAAAACATCTATTTATTTTTAACTATAAATGGTAATAAGGTGTAATAAAGAAAAACTTATTTAAAAATAACTTTCGGATTGAAATAGCAGAAAGAAAGAATCGGAATATGCTAAGAAATGTTAAAGAATTTGGAACATTGAGAAAATATTCCGTGGTGAGACAAGTGACAAAAATAGCAAAGATTGAAATATTTAAATTTAATTAATATTTTTTATTTTATTTGATAAATAATAAGTCATAATTTAGCTTAACTTATTTAATTAACTAAACTTGGCATTAAAGGTAGTTAGTTCTACGTATCTCTACCATATTATAATTTTTTTTAATCTAGCAAAATTTACAAAAACTTCTAACCAGAAACTTCCAAAAAATTTAGACTGATAATTTTGTCACTAACTTTTTTAAAAACTCAATAAAATATTCATTTATAAAAGCAAAAGATTAATCGCTTATGTCATTCAATGCAAATCTGCACAAAATCTGGATAAAATGCATTTACTGAATTGTAAATTCTTTTTTATCATTTAAAGAAAACACAAAATAATTTTCAAAATGACAAAACAACGAAATTGTTGAGCAATTAAAAATAAATAAAACAATTAAAGTTTACAAATATAAAATTAAGCTTAAATATGGGAAATTATAAGAAAATAATTTAGTCTTCTGATATGATTAAGCTTGTTTTTGTGAGAGAAGCGCATGGAAAGAAATTATTGAAAATATCAAGTATAAATATTAATTTAAAAACATCAAAAATATTGATCAAGAAGCAGCCTACCCAAAAAATTGTTTCATTTCATTACACAAGAGTGAAAAATTGCAAATAAATCCTATGAATTAACAAAACGAATTTATTGGCAAATAATTGGAAAATATTTAAAGAAATTCTTGCGTAACTGCAACACTTTTCCGCCCAGGAACATTAATTTAATATAAAAATATTAAAAAACAAACACTTCAATAAAAACATTTCAATTATTAATATTAACATTTTGAATGATAACAAAGAAAATATTTTTATATATTTTTGTAAATATGCTTTAAATGTTTATACAATCATCAATATTTTCATTAATTGTGATGCTAAAAATTAATAAAACACTTTTTCAGTAAATTTTGCAAGTAAATTTAAAAAAAAAATTCTATAATAATAATCGTCAAATAAAGAATATGTATATGAGTGCAAGTTTATAGAAAAAAATACTAAAATTGAATTTATTACGATAATTCAAAAGAATTAAAGTTTTTATATATGAATGAGTAAGCTATAAAAAATAATATGTTAATGAAGATATTTTGCAAAATAAATATTTTTGAAAAGGAAACAAATCCCTATAAAAATAATCATAAAATATAAAACAATAATATTATAAAATAAAATAAACTGCTTTTATATTCTATAAATATTCAAAAAAATCCCTAGGAAAATCTTTCTTTAAAAAATTTCAGCGCCGGAGAGCAAAAACAGGAATTGTAGTCGTTAATTTTAATGATTTTATTAAGAAAAATCGATAAATTTTTAAAAATGTCGACTTTTCCTGGAAAACTTTTTAATTTTTCATTTCGGGGGAGGGAATTCCTTTCCATCCCCTGACTAAGGTTTTATGAATTTTCATAAATGAGTAAAAAATAAGTTCGACAAAAAAGGGATGCTTCTATTTTCTAGGCGAAATACCAAAATTAGGGTGTAGCCTTAACAAAATTATCTGATTTTTATTTCCTGAATAATCGAATACGGGTAGAGCCCTTTAAATAGAAAATAGAAAAATTTGTTTTTATTAAAACAATCTTACAAGAAATCGTCTCGAAAAATAATAAATTACGGATCAAAATTACGGAAAAATCACAAAAATTCGTAATCCGTAATCCGTAACTCCAAAACCCCGTAATTTCCGTAATCCGCAATCCGTAATATGTCAAAAAAACAAAAAGTAAAATGTATCCAGTTCCCGGATCTTTTTTATCAATCAAAAAAAGAATAAAAATATCAAAAGATAAATAACCACAAGGCCATAGCAGCAATAACAAAACCCATTCAAAATTTAAAATTAATTTTTAGTTTTTATAGTTATAACGAAATTTACAAAATAGCCATAAATTTTCATATTGAATTAAACCTGGAATGTATCTTCTCAGAAATGTTCTGATTTTAGGGTAGTGACCGAATTTTATTCTGGTTTTAAAAAACCTAAAGTTTGAAATTTTATGGCATAATGTCATTAAAAAATTTGAAGCAATTTCGCTAAATGTTCTGATTCTCGACCCCAAAATATGATTTTTTGCGCCCAGTTTTCTGATTTTGACAAATTTTCGATCACACCCCTGAGTTAAACCGAACAATAAATAAAAAAAGCCATAATATAATAAGATAAACTAAACAAAAATATAAAATCAGCGAAAAATATTTGAAGAATAAATCAAAGTTATTTTAACTTAACTAATAAATTAATAATAAATAAAGGAACAAAATTAAATTTATTATTTATATACTAAATGTTTCATCAAAAACTTTATTTAATATTATTCAAAATTAATTAAAACAAGTAATTATTTATAGAAGGTAAATAATAAATTCTTTATAAAATAGATAAAAAAGGGTATAATATGAAAATATTATTAAAATACTATTATATTATACCTTAAAAATAATTTTTTGCAATTATAAGCGCATTTTCTTAAAAGAATGGTGAGGAAAAGGAGCCACCACTCCGACACGACAACTTCAAGTGAGGAATAGCAAATAGATTTATAAATCTAAAAAGTGTTAGGCAAGGGCGTAGCCAGCCCCTTGGCTTTGGGGGTCTTTCTTGTTTAAGTCGGTTTTTAGGGGTGTATTTTTGGTTTTTTTGAAATCCCGAATTATGGGGTGTATGTTACAAAATTTTTCGCCAAAAAATTACAATTTTTTGCCATTTTGGCCTCCATTTTTCAAAAATATGCTAAAATGGAGGTCCGGCGGTGCCGATAGGCGCCGCTGGGAAAATTTTTGAGTATTTTAATGCTATTTTAATGGCATAATAAATATATAAACAAATGTATTAACTTATTATTTATGAAAAATGTATTGTAACAAAATTATAAATAAGCAAAATTTAATAAATTTTTTAAATATTTAATTAAATAGATTATGTAGTAACAAAATTAATCATTCAAATTTTTATATTAATATTATTAAGTATTTTGCTTAATTCCGAACAATAGTTGAAAATTAATCAACAGCGAACAAAAAGAACACTAAAATGAATAGATTAATCAAAAGGATAATCGAACCATTAATATGTTAAAATAAATAATTCAAATAATGCATATTTTAGACTTTAACTTGAAAAGTAGTTGAAGAGATGTAGGTGCGCATTGATGCATGTTAAATAATATTTAATAAAAAAGTTAAAATCAAAAAGAAAATTTTAAATAGTATTATAAATTTAAAACGAAATAGTAATTGCAAAATAGCCATAAATTTAATATTGAGTTAAACCCAACAATAAATTAAAAAAAGCATAAAATAATAAGATAAACAAAAAACAAAGAAATAAAATCAGCGAAAAATATTTGAAGAATAAATAAAAGCGATTTTTTAGTCAGAAAAAAATAATAAACACAAAATGAACCAAAAACTTTATTAAATATCATAATTAAACTTATAATTAATAAATAATTCTTTATAATAATATATCAATATCCGCTATAATATAAAAATGTTAGAAAAATACTATTACATTATCAAAGGGTAATAATTTTTTGCAAACACATTATTAATTTAAAATATCTCAAAAATGAATTATTTATAATAGTTTAGAACGAAAATAACAAAAATAAAAATAGGAAAATGAAATTTAATTTATAAATTTTCTTAAAAGGATGGTGAGGTCGGCAGGTAAGGAGCCGCCACTCCGACAATCCTCAAGTGAAGATGAGCTCATAAATTTAATCAATAAATCTAAGGAACCTATATTATCATATTAAATATTTCTTAAAATTTTTAAAACCCATGAGCATTAATAAATATTTAATAAATATATATAATTTTTTTAAATATTATATTTGTTTTTAATTTGCCAAAAATGCTTTAAAAATCTTTAAATTATTCGCCTGCTTACAATTTACAAAAAAGGATATGACATTCAAAATATAGAAAATTTTAAAGAAAAAAGCAAAAAAAAAATGGAAGAAAAACTGAAATGAATAAATAATACCATAATCTAGAAAATTAGCATAATTATTAGAGCTGGCAAAAAAAGGCACCAAAAATTGCGAAAAGGCATTATACACGAAAAAATTTTTTAAAAAGCATGAAAAGGCACAAAAATCCCGAAAATGCGTGAAAAAAGTCATTAAAAAATTTTTATTACGGATTTTTAAAGAGCAAAACACATAAAACTTCATCAAAAAAAAAATTATTTTTGGTTATTTAATGATGATTAATAGGGACGTGAATTTTAGTGAAGAAAAATCCCGAAATAGTTAACTAAAATAGTGAGTAAAAATGCCAAAATAGTGACAAAATAGTGTCAAAAAGTCCGAAATAGTGACGAATAGTGACATAATTTTCAGCCAAAAATTGAGCAAAAATAATTTTTATTCACTGATTGCATTGCAAATGAGTAGGGCTGGGATTTTTAAGGGCAAAAAAACAAAATAGGTACATAAAAAAATAATTTTTAAAATTAAAATTCTTGCCACGAAAATACCTTTTTGAGAAAATTTTTTTCATTTCTTAGGAGTGCTTTTTGAATTTTTTTTTTGTCGATTCTTAGGGGTGTATTTTTTGGTTTTATTGCATTTTTGTTAAGAATTTTCCAAAAAATCTCGAAATAGTGAAAAAATAGTGACAAAACGCCAAAATAGTGAATTTTCACTATTTTAGTGACAAAATCCCAAAATAGTGATTTCTAGTGACCGATAATGACATCAGAATCGAAAAATTTTTATGCGGAAATGCGTTTTTTGAGCTCCTTTCTTCAAATCAATTGAGCAAAAAAAATAGTTAAAACCTAAAATTCACGTCCCTAATGATTAAATATTTTATAATGTTTTCGAATAATGAAAATTTTTAAATATAAAATTTTTACCAAGAAAAAAATGAAATTTTGGCGATCAATTTTTGAGAAAATTTTTCAATTCTTAGGTGTGTATTTTCTGAAATTTTTCAGGTAATTTCTTAGGGGGTGTATTTTCCAGTTCGCAAAAAAATGCCAAAAAAGGCACAATAAAGGTAAAAGGCCTAAAAAGTCATTGAAGGCACGAAAATCCCGAAAAAGCATAATAAAAGTCAACGTAGTAGCCTCGAACCAAGTGAAAATTGCGTTTTTTATGCTTAATATATCGAAACTAATACGCAGAAAAAAAGGCATATGCCTCAAAATGCGAGCTCTAATAATCATTCAATGCCAAAAAAGGATAAATAAAAACTTATAAGCACATGAAATGCAATCGTTCCGATATGCAATGGACTCCAAGAGAAAATTAATTATTAAAGCAAATATTTTTAAATTAATTAACTATCACGTTTTTCACTTGCACTTTATTTTACATCTGAAAAGATTACGGAAAAATCAAAATTTTTGATAATGATAATAGACACTATTATATTTATACAAAATTTAATAAATTTTTCAAAAATATTTTATAAAAACAGTACAAACAAATAAAAATAACAGAAAATGGAAGAGAAAATAAATTATTATAAATAAATTTAATAAAAACAAAAATGGATCTCGCAAGAAAAAATGAATAACTACTACGGTGGAGCATGATTAAAGAAACTAATAAAGTAAAAAAGAAAGGAAATGTGTATTTTAAATAAAATATATACAAAAAATTTTTTGAAAATTTGAAAAACAAAACGCACTCACCGAATATATGTTTATTTTGATATTATTGAATTAATGCCATATTGACATTATAAAACTCATAATAGCATAGAACCGATAAAGTGCAGAAAAGTTGCAAAAATATGTCAAATAACAAAAAATACCCAAAATAAGTGAAAAAACAGATGACACAAATTGTAAAAAAATCGTCTAAACTAAAAAATGCTAAACACACCGAGTCAATTTTGAGCCCCCAGTTAAAAAACAAAACAAAATTTGATCACCCAATAACATCATGACAGCGTCATCTTCATTTTCACCATCCGATGCTCCAAAAAATTGTCGTTTTCTTTTTGGTCTTCCAGCCTCTAAAATGTTTAAAATTTAAATGATTTCTGGGAAAATTAACCCCTCCCACGCCACTCAAAACTCGCCTGCTTCATCTCAGCAATTCTGCCTGTGTCGAGAAGCCAATTGCTGACAAAATGGTGCGCCAATTGTTGTAGAATTTGGTCGGCATCCGGCATGCATTTCCAACATTGCTCCAGTCTTCGCCAAACCGAGTGCAGCGCCTCATCCCCTAATGTTTTTGAAAATTTGAGTTAATTAATTTT
Source organism: Heterodera glycines (assembly GCA_004148225.2). NCBI lineage: Eukaryota > Metazoa > Nematoda > Chromadorea > Rhabditida > Heteroderidae > Heterodera > Heterodera glycines. The sequence continues at coordinate 5,821,151 of CP049706.1, read as the reverse complement.
TGCTGCCCACCCTGCTCGTCCAGCAAGCCGAGAAAAGAGTGTTGCCGAGCAAATGGGACGAAATTATTGAGCAATAAGTGGGCCTTCGGTTTCTGAGATAGGAAGTCGCGCATCCGTTGTTCTTGGGCCAGAAAACCACGGAACTTCTCAATTTGGTGTTCAAATGCGTCCAAGTCATTTGGCGAAAGTGGTTGAGCCTAAATTTATAAATTTGGGAGTGATTTGCTAAAAATATGTACTTTTGTGAAATTTTGGATTTGGCCTGAATGCATAAGAGCTTGGCAAATTGTCTTTGGCCATGTCGATTCAAAGAGATGTTCCATTTCCGATGCACGTTTGAGGACTTAGGGAATGTTGTGTTTTCCTAATAATAAAAATATTAGATAGTACGCCAAAAGGAGACAAAAAATTAGAGAAAAAAAGATACTGTTTTTCTCTGCACTCTCTATTTATTGACACATGTCTCGTTTTTTGACTCGGTGTGTAAAGAAAACAGCTGGATGATTTTTTTATGATGGTCAACGTGGGAAGAATACATCCAATAAAGCAAATAAGATTTATTGAAATAAATTAAAATATATAATAATAGATAAAATCAATGCGTTTAAAAATAATTAATAATATTCCTTCAGGAAATTAAGCGAATTTTAAGCTATAGGCAGAAGCCTTGAATGGATAAAAGATTAAAAGGGTTGAAACTTCTAAGTTTAACTTTTTGCTTCATTTTTTCATGTCTTTTTCAGTACTTTTTGAAAATTTTTCTTAATAAAATCCCCCAAAAAACACCTCTGAGAATCGTGATTTTTTTAAAAATAACAACTAGAAACTGGAAAACTTTAACTTTCATTTTTTCTTAATAAATTTTAATAAGTTAAAGTTTATAATCTAAAGCATAAAGCAAATTTTTAATGCTATTTAGTTATCAAAATTATAAAAAATATAAATTATATTTATGTTATTTATTTATGAAAATATTGTTAAAGTAACTGTTACTAACAAAATGTTAATGCGGATACGAATTTTGAAGGTGATGCAAAAGGAGTGCAAATGTGGAAATAATAATAATTTCATAAATTAAACAATCAATAAAAAAGAAACAGATTATTATGCCTTATCAAAATATTCGACATACTAATTAAACTATTAATTTTTCTAATGGAAAAACAACATTAAATTTAAAAGAAAGTATTAAAATGAATATAGCAAGCAAATAGCAAAGAAAATTAAATACCAAAAATAATAAAAATAAAACAAATACATTAAAAAATAATAATTCAAATGTTAAATATATTTTTCATTAGCGTGGCCAATGACAAAGTGAAGAGATCAAAAAGAGGACAAGAAGAAAAATGAAAAACAATATCGAATAATTCCTGTTTTTTACAGCATATGCAAGTCTTAGTTAGTCAATAGCTTATAAATTAGCATCCTATGATTTTTTATAATAAATTTTAAGTTTTTATATTTCGAATAAATAATAATTAAGATTTACTTAATGTAAAACAAAATCAAAGGCCAGTTTAATTTGGTTTTTGAACATTTGCTTTATTTTTTAATCATGCAAAATTAATGTAAATAAATTTTCTAAAATAAAATACTAAATTTATAAAGATGGAAGAGCAGCATATCTTAAATGAAATTGGATATGAATAAAAAGAGAAAACCCGAATCAAAAAGCGACAAATTAAACAAAGACACTGATTATCACCAAAATGTAAATCAAAAATGAAATGCGATTTAAATAAAACTGGTCCATGATAAAAGAGCAGAAATTTCTAAAAAACAAGCAAAAATAAAAAAAATAAATATATTCAGAAATAAAATTAGCAAATTTAACATAAGCTATGGCAGAAATAGTACTTGTTTCATACAAATTTTGTCGAAAAATTCAAAGAATGGCGGATTTTATGAAACGACCTAGCACCGCTTTTGTTCAAAAAGATGCTTTTTATTTGGAAAAATAAAGGAAATGAAACGTTTGAATAATTAAAATACTTGAACAAATTGAAGATTTAAATAGAAAATGTTGGAAAATTCTTTAAACTTTTTTAATTCAATAATTTGACCTAATTGTTTAGCGATAAATAATAAATTTGAGTTGAAAAGAAATAATTTATAAATATGTTGGTGAGGAGGGCAAAGAACCATTTAAAACTTAAATTTTTGAAATTGCAAAAAAAATAAAAAATTCGGATTCAAATGTTAAATTTATTTACTTAGCTTTTACATAAATTTTCACCAAAATCTTATTTTGCTTTTCAAAATCTTTATAGAATTTAAAAGACAATGGGTTTCTTTGATGTTTTTTTATTAATATTTTATTATTCTTAAATAATACGTTATCAAACCTGTAAATTTGCATTTTTAAATATAATTAACTTTTAGTTTAATATTATTATTATTATTTATTAAAATATCGCATAAAATTCCGAGATAACCGCTGGACACTATTTAGTGATTAAAACTTAAATAAAACGGCATATTTAAAGATATTATAAATGAAAGTATTTTATTAATCTTACATCGCAACATCTTTTATAGAAATAAAACAAAATAACAGAATAAAATTCTAAAGATTACATTAATATCTTTAATGAAAAGGATAAAAACTTAATTGATATTTCAAATATTCCAAATAAAAATTCAAATAAAACAGTTTTTAATAAAAATTATATAAAGTAAAAAAGAAAATTAATAAATAAATAAAAGTGTGAAATTTATAAGATTTTATTATGAAACGTAATTTGATAAGCTAAACATTTTAAATGCATGTTTGAAGCAATTGTTCTGTATAAAAAACATAGAACAAATTGTGGGAAATTTTATACATTTCTCGAATAAAATATTTTTTAATTAATTTAAAATATATTAATAATGAACTAAATATTTTAATGAAAAAACTTTAAAATATTATCAAAAAAAGATATATACAAAAAAAGATTATAAAATTCTCATAATAAAATGCAAGCCAAAGACTCTGTCATACTTGAAACCACGAAAAGCAATAAAATAATTTTTCTATAAAATTTTGTATTTGAGTAAAAACCAGTTCAAAATTACACATTTTGATAATATACACTTAAAATTGAAATTATAAAACTTGAAATAATTATAAAAAATGGGAATATGATTTGAAATAAAACAATCTGTTAGAAAAATGTAAATAAAAATAATGTATTTAAATGTTTATATATCCCATTGATATGTGCCATTTAAAAGGTAATCTATGAAAAATTAACTCAATTTCAATAAAAAAAGCTAAATTAATAATTTAAAAAATGCTTTAATAATTAAAAGCTATAAAACATTAAACTATAATAAATCATGCGAAGATTCACAAATCAGTGTCCTTTTAAAAAAATTTACTTTTTCAATCTTAATCGTTAAACCTGGTGGTATTTCTGTGATATAAAATTTTGAACAAACTTTTGACGGATTTACAAAATTTATTATTAAATTAATTATGAGAGAAATTAATAAATATTATAAATAAGTAAATTATTATTATTGTTTTACGAAAATTAGGAAAAAATAGCGAATGAAGAATAAATAAATTTAATAAATATTTAAAAGTTGAAACAACAAAATTAACAAAAAATTCATTTGAACAACGAAATAATTAGCAATATTAAATTAAGCACCCACTGTCTTACTGTTAAGAATTAATTCGAAAAAAATCATTCGGGAGATTTCTTAAAAGAATGAGAAGATGGAAAGATACCGCCACTGTCGTCAATAAACAAGTGAGGAACTCATAAATGTGATTAATAAATACAAAAAGTGTGATAATTAATATATTTAATAGAAAAAAATTAGGAAAAACAAAAAAATTTATTAATAACAATTAAACTTAATTAAAGCATAATAAAAGAAACAAATGCATTCATTTCTTTATGGTCCACTTTTTCAGGAATTTTAGGTATTTGCTTCTCTTTAAAATATTTTATTAAGTTTTTTTTAATTAATGAATTTTTCTCTTTGTATTTTTTGTAAAAAAACTTTTCAAATTTGTTTATTCCTTGATTATTTTTTCTTGCTTTAATATCAGGGCTCATTTTTTTATGTAAGAAAAATCGCGAAATATGTAAATAAAATGGCTACCCGACTTTTGGGGATTTGCAACTTGGGGACCCGACATTTGGGGATCCCGACATTTGGGGACCCGACATTTGGGGATCCCGACATTTGGGGACCCGACATTTGGGGATCCCGACATTTGGGGACCCGACATTTGGGGATCACGACTTTTGGGGATTTGCAACTTGGGGACCCGACATTTGGGATCCCGACATTTGGGGATCCCGACATTTTGGGACCCGACATTTGGGGACCCGACATTTGGGGATCCCGACATTTGGGGACCCGACATTTGGGGACCCGACTTTTGGGGATCCGACATTTTGGGATCCCGACATTTGGGGACCCGACATTTGGGGACCGAACGACATTTGAGCAAAAGACACTTAAGAAAACCACGGACATTTGGCAACCCGACATTTAGGGACCCGACATTTGGGGATTTGGCTTAAAATTGAGCACTTTTGAAAAAACCTAGTTAATGAATGGTTAAAGTTTCTGGAAGAATTATTAAATCGCCGAAACCAAGTACCTGGAGTTAAATTTAAAGAATTTTCAATTGAAAGCTGGAATTTTTCCCCAAAAATCATGAATTTTCAAATCTAGAAAAACCTAAACAAACCCTTAAAAAACTTTTATTCAAAAATTGAAAGATATTTGTAAAAGTAAACAGAAAACTTTGAAAAGAATGTTTTATGAATTTCTTAGATTTTTGTAATTTCAAAATTTATGTAAAAAAATATTTAGCCAAAAAATAAAAAATAATACTACATAATTAATGAATATTATTATATTAACAATATAGGAATTTTTTCTTGAATTGATCAAAAATAAAAGCAGATTTCTTTTGAATACCCGGATACTCTTAAAAAAAGATTTAAAAAATATGAAATCAGTGACAAATCAAAAAATTAACAGAATAACAAAAATCATTAACTTAAAAACTTTTTGCGAAAATAAAAATCCTAAAAACAAAGCTTATAAATTATAAAATTTTTGTGTTTGTAATTTTGAAATTAAATTATATTAATTTATCTTTTCAAGACGAATTAATGGTTAATGGATTTAGCAGAAAAAGGCATTTTTACTCAGCAAATCAGCAGGGTTACTCCGTTCCTTGTTCCAAGAAATCTCTTTATTTACAACTATTTAAACTTTATTTCTCCACAAACAACAGCATAGATGAAAGAAAATTCGAAAAAACATAAAAAACAGTTTATTAATAAAAAAAAACTTTATTCTTTTAAATTTTATCATTACCGACATGGCGCACTAATACCCTTTTTAACAAGATAATATTTATTGAAACTCAACCAAAATTATATAAATAATAAATATATAACTATTTACAATAAAAAAATATCATTTTTAAATTCTAAATTTTTTAAAATTGCTCTTATTTAAAAGATTAATGAATATTTTAATACTCATTTTAAATTAAATTAAATTCTCTTAAAGGACTTTCAATGGAAAGCACTAAAGTTTTTAATTTGGGGTTAGTTTTTTTTTCTCGCATTGCGAATAATCACTGTTAGGAAGAGATGTGATTTTTAAAATATTGCTTTTAGCCTTTTGTCTATTTTGTCTTTTATTAATTGAGCCTTCCAATTTTTCATATTCTGTTGATTTTGCTTTTCATTTATTTTATTTGTTTTTTTTACAATCAAAAAAAAGATTGAAAATATTTTCCATTAAATTTAAAGAAAATCCATAAATTTTAGAAGTTGATAACCGTTTAATTCTCCCAGTTAATTTTTCGTTCGTTTTGTTTTAACCTCCTTTGATGTTATTCATTCTTGAACCTTACCTATATTTTTTTAAAAATAGATGAAATTTCAGTTTTTTTCTCTCTTAATATTAAAATTTATTATTGCAAAATTAGACTATTCAACTACTAGTAAATAATTTATATTGTTTTGATTTTAATTTAAATAATTAAGTTTTCAACTTAATTTTCTCTTTATTTATAAAGAAAAATGTACTTGTTTTTGGATTTATTTATTCTTTATTAACCTTATTAATAGTTTGAATTCTTAATGACTTATATTTAAAAAAAGATAATTTTCTTGCACAGTTCTCTAATTATTTCAAACTCTTGACGCTTAGTTCTGTAATATTTAATATTTGTAATTTATAATAAAATCGTTATTTAAAAAAAAATTTGTCTTTGGAATTTTTAAATGAAATTGCATTAAAATTTATCTTTGGTTTTACTGACATCCTTAAAATAGCAAAATACCGATGGCATTAAGTGTCAAGTGAGTTGTGCATAGAAAGGCATTTTACTCACACAAATCAGGTTATGTTAGTCCGTATCCTTGTTCCAAGAATCTCTTTATTTAAAAGTCTTGACTAAATCAGAATAGTTTCGAATTTTTTACCTTTTTTGAACTATTTCTCAATCTTTATAAAATTTAAGAAATAATATATTTAAATTATTTTAGTGTTTAGCAAATTTACTTTGTTTAACGAAAAACAAGGGTAAATTTCAGTAAAAATGATTTAATTTAATTAATTTGTTGAGGGAAAAGCATAAAACTTTTTAAAACCAATTTTTTTACAATTTCAATAATAAAGATTCTGATTGTTTATAAAATAAAATAAAAAATTTTAAATTAAATTAAATTACAATTTTCCTTTATACAGAATTATCAAATTCGTATTTTTTTCTAATTTTACTTTGCTAAAAAAATAATATATTTTAATGAACGGGATAAAAAAAGAGTCTTTTCGCTGATCATCAACACTTTTCTGAATGTTTTGCCACAAAAAGAGACAAAATTAAAAAAATGTGAGTATTAAAATGAGATGTTAGCAGTTAAAAAATGTTAAATAATAAAATTTAAAAATAACATAATTAAAAATTTAAAAAAAGTGGTGAATCAATAGAATAAACGGATTTTTTAGATTACCCGCATATAAACGATATAAAATAATCCGAAATTAGTTACAATAATAACATTAAAATCAAGTTATCAAGTTCCAAATAGCAATCATTGGGCTAAAACTAAATTATAAATTAAAGAAAAATAAAGCAAATTTTAAATTAATAGATGACTTTATAAATATAAATAAATATAAATCATTTTTGAAATATTTGTAAAGCAAAGCACAAAATAACAAACTATTTTAATGAATAGTGAATTTAAACACATTAATAAAAAAATTAAAAATTAAGTTATTAACAGCATCATTAAATGTGGACAAAATATTTTAATTAAACCAAAAGCATAAAATAAAAGATTTGATTTTGATTCTAAACAAGGTCTAATGTTTTATGGGGAAAAGGTTAAAGTTTGAGGGCTATAATCATTTCAAAGATATGAAAAAGGGTGAAAAACACCAAAAACTCTAAAAAGAAAAAAACATTAACCCATTGCATTTCAAAATTCAAAGGAAAAATTAAAGAGTTCGAAAAGACTTGTTAAAATATTTTTTAATATAAAAATTAAATAATAACATCTTAATGATTATTCTAAAACAATTAAATCTTGCTAAGGTCCGTACTTTTAAATTTTTTTCGCAATTTGAATAATTTTTTGAGTTTAATAAATTTTATTAGAATTTAATTGAAAAGCATTAAGCTCTTCGGACATTTATTTTTGATTATTCTTCTTTTTATTATATTAAATTAGGATTTTTCTTTGGGTTTAATTAACTTAATTTTATTAAACATTCTTGTGGTTATTATTTTATATTTAAAATCCCGATCAGCTTTTGCCATTTATATAAAAAATATCCGTTCCTAATTATCAATTTTCTCGTTATTATTTTTCGAAATTATGAAATCCCGTAATCATTTTCCAATGTTTTGTTATTTTTTCGTTGTTAAGAAATACACATCTTCATACTATGAATACTATGAATTTCTTTGTATTAGTAAAATAAATACAAAATTAGCATAATTTTTGTTAACAAGCTATTTTTTTGATTATTTTCCTATTTACTAATTCGACCCCGTAAAAAATTGAATAAACTCATTTATACTTTATGTTTTGCAATTTTATTATTTGTATGGGTGATTTTTTTATTTACAATTTCACTAATATATTATTTCCAATTATAGTAAAAAAAAATCTCAAATTGTTGTTGTATTTATTAATCATTAATGAATTTCATTATTATTTTTACGGGTTTTAAGCTAATTTTCAAAAAAAATTATTCTCTCGTTCTAGAGTAAAGTTTTCAGAGTTTTCTTACTTATCCTTGTTATACTTTTAAATTCTCTTGCTAATTGTTCTGAATCGGTGTAAAAGTTAGGAAAGAATTTTAATGCTGAATTTGTTGAAATTTATTTTAATTTTGATGGATTATTATTGATTTTTTATTTCATAGTTTCAAATATGTAATGATTTTCGAACGAATAAATCATTATCATAATTAATTAATAAATTTATCAAGCCTTTCCAATGAATTATAATTTTGATTGTTCGTTATAATTTTCATTTAATTTTTAAATTTATTTTTATTAAGGTAAAATATTATTTCTCATTTATGTAATTATAACTTTTTTTCTTCAAGATTAACATCTTGTCTAAGTTTGATAATAGTCTTCTTGCATTATTTAATGATGATCGAATTGATTTTTTGAAATATAGATTAAAAATTTTCATTTAATTGATAATAATTTTAGTTATTTAATTTTATTTATCACTTTTGTCGAACCCTCAATATAATTATTTTATGAAAGGTGAAATAATTTACAATAATATAAAATATATGCATAAATGTGATCATTAATAATCGATATTCAATCAATTAAAAATTTATTTCTAAAGTTAAATAAACTGTTTTTTAAATGTTTTTTTATGAGATAAATTGTAATAATTGGATTTTTTCGATTTTATAATTAATTTAAAGAAAAATAGGTAAATAATCATTCGATTAAACTTCTTTTAGATTTAAAGAATGACATCTCAATCAGTGAATTCATTAATTTAAAGCGGATTATTTTACTTTTTTAATTTTAAATTTATCTTATCAATGATACAAAACAACAAAATGTGTATAAATTAAAATTTGTTAATTTTATTAAAGCCATGAAAGAATTTATTCAATATTTACAAAAATTATTTGTACAATAAATCTGCATTGATAGTGAAAAAATTTGTTAAAAATTTATTTTACAATACAGAAATTATAAAAGGGTCAAAAAATTACTAAAACCGATAAAGGTAATTGAAAATAATATTATTTATTAAGAAATAATCAAATATAAATTATAAGGCCAAAAATTTTATCTTTTTTTTTGATTTTGTCTTCTGGGGTGACTTAAATAAAACTTATATTTGAAAATTATTTATAAATATTATTAAAAATAATTAAAACAAAATTAAATGAAAAAAATAATGCATATTTCTTTATAAATAAGGCATTTTGTAAATATATAAATTCTGTATTATAAATTGAATTTTTTTTATTCAATTAATTTTCTCTTGAAATTATATCTGTATATATATTTTTTTATATTATTATAATTAATTATTTTGTTAATAAGTCAATTTTTTTAATTTTGATTTTTTTCTTGTCCTGTTGAAGTGAATTTTGCAATTTTGGTGGATTTAATTCATTGAGCAATTTCATTTATTTTTAAATTTATTATAATCTCCTGTGAAATTTTAAATTATAATTTTGGTTTTGTCAAATACATTTATATTTTTCTTTTCAATTGTTAATTTTGCTATAATATTTATTGAAAATTTCAAAAAAAATTACTAATTCCTCGCCGTTAGGTTTTCTGAGGTCAATCTCATTTTTTGAAATTTATTTTAAATTATTCTTTTTTAATAGATTTTCAATTTTCTCTATCCCAAAACAAATTCATGATTTTATTCAAAATTGAATGTATAATATTTGTATTCCATATTTTATTATTAATTAAGCAAAACTTCTTAGTTCATTATTAATTATTTGCAAAAGAAATTAAATGCTGATTTTTGAATGGATAAATGATTTTTCTTAATTTGTTATTTCATTATTTTTTTTTGTTATTCTCATAAGAATTATTTTTCGGTTCTCCATAGAAAAAAAACCTTATTTATTTGAGCTTTTTAATAATATAAAAAATGAGATTTATCTTATTCTATTTAGATTAATTTATTTTTTATTTAAATTATTCAAAAAATTTTTAAAAAGATAATCAGTTTTGTTTGATTCAAATTTTCTTGACACCGTTCTCCGCATCAATTTCAAGCAATAATAAAAATAATTATTTTATTTTTTGAATAGTATTTAGACAATTGCAATTTTAACTTCATGAAATTTTAACATATATAAAATAGTGATTTTATTTTGATTTTAATTTAAATCTAAAACAAAGGTAAAATTACAATTATAGTTTAAAGATATTTAATTATAATCATAATGAATGATTTTCTGTTGATCTATATGCTCATGAATAAATATCTATTAATGATTAACTTAATATTAACATTATACTTTTCCACAGTTTCTTTTTATAATATAGCTCATTTAATAATAATATTAAAATATTAATTAAATTTAAACTATATTTAAATCTTTTAATTGAAAATTTCTTCTTTTTTACTGATTGGAAATTGAATGTCTTTTGTATACTTTATAAAAAAGAAATTAGAAATTAAAGCGAAATAATTATTAAGGTAGTTTTAATTATAGTTTAATGCTTAAATAATAAATATAATTTTAATTTAATGTGTTATGATAATATTTTAGATATTTTCTTTTACATTTACAGGCAGTCAAATTGTACCCACTTCCTTCCATGCGAATAAATATTTTAAAGCATAGAATTAAGAAAAGACAAAATATAAAAACATAAAGATGAGATTATTTATTACAATTAATAAATTTATTTAATTTAATTACATGCAAAATAAAGAGATATTTTAAATTAATAATGTGTTTGCAAAAAATTATTACCCTTTGATAATGTAATAGTATTTTTCTAACATTTTTATATTATAACGGATATTGATATATTATTATAAAGAATTATTTTTAATTATAAGTTTAATTATGATATTTAATAAAGTTTTTGGTTCATTTTGTGTTTATTATTTTTTTCTGACTAAAAAATCGCTTTTATTTATTCTTCAAATATTTTTCGCTGATTTTATATTTTTGTTTAGTTTATCTTATTATATTATGGCTTTTTTTATTTATTGTTCGGTTTAACTCAATATTAAATTTATGGCTATTTTGCAATTACTATTTCGTTTTAAATTTATAATACTATTTAAAATTTTCTTTTTGATTTTAACTTTTTTATTAAATATTATTTAACATGCATCAATGCGCACCTACATCTCTTCAACTACTTTTCAAGTTAAAGTCTAAAATATGCATTATTTGAATTATTTATTTTAACATATTAATGGTTCGATTATCCTTTTGATTAATCTATTCATTTTAGTGTTCTTTTTGTTCGCTGTTGATTAATTTTCAACTATTGTTCGGAATTAAGCAAAATACTTAATAATATTAATATAAAAATTTGAATGATTAATTTTGTTACTACATAATCTATTTAATTAAATATTTAAAAAATTTATTAAATTTTGCTTATTTATAATTTTGTTACAATATATTTTTCATAAATAATAAGTTAATACATTTGTTTATATATTTATTATGACATTAAAATAGCATTAAAATATCAAAAATTTTCCCGGCGGCGTCTATCGGCACCGCCGGACCTCCATTTTAGCATATTTTTGAAAAATGGAGGCCAAAATGGCAAAAAATTGTAATTTTTTGGCGAAAAATTTTGTAAAATACACCCCATAATTCGGGATTTCAAAAAACCAAAAAAAAATACACCCCTAAAAACCGACTTAAAAAAGAAAGACCCCCAAAGCCAAGGGGATGGCTACGCCCTTGCCTAACCTTTTTAGATTTATAAATTTTTCCTCACCATTCTTTTGAGAAAATGCGCTTATAATTGCAAAAAATTATTTTTAAGGTATAATATAATAGTATTTTAATAATATTTTCATATTATACCCTTTTTTATCTATTTTATAAAGAATTTATTATTTACCTTCTATAAATAATTACTTGTTTTAATTAGTTTTGAATAATATTAAATAAAGTTTTTGATGAAACATTTAGTATATAAATAATAAATTTAATTTTGTTCCTTTATTTATTATTAATTTATTAGTTAAGTTAAAATAACTTTGATTTATTCTTCAAATATTTTTCGCTGATTTTATTTCTTTGTTTTTTGTTTATCTTATTATTTTATGCTTTTTTTAATTTATTGTTGGGTTTAACTCAATATTAAATTTATGGCTATTTTGCAATTACTATTTCGTTTTAAATTTATAATACTATTTAAAATTTTCTTTTTGATTTTAACTTTTTTATTAAATATTATTTAACATGCATCAATGCGCACCTACATCTCTTCAACTACTTTTCAAGTTAAAGTCTAAAATATGCATTATTTGAATTATTTATTTTAACATATTAATGGTTCGATTATCCTTTTGATTAATCTATTCATTTTAGTGTTCTTTTTGTTCGCTGTTGATTAATTTTCAACTATTGTTCGGAATTAAGCAAAATACTTAATAATATTAATATAAAAATTTGAATGATTAATTTTGTTACTACATAATCTATTTAATTAAATATTTAAAAAATTTATTAAATTTTGCTTATTTATAATTTTGTTACAATATATTTTTCATAAATAATAAGTTAATACATTTGTTTATATATTTATTATGACATTAAAATAGCATTAAAATACTCAAAAATTTTCCCGGCGGCGCCTATCGGCACCGCCGGACCTCCATTTTAGCATATTTTTGAAAAATGGAGGCCATAATGGCAAAAAATTGTAATTTTTTGGCGAAAAATTTTGTAAAATACACCCCATAATTCGGGATTTCAAAAAAACCAAAAAAAAATACACCCCTAAAAACCGACTTAAAAAAGAAAGACCCCCAAAGCCAAGGGGATGGCTACGCCCTTGCCTAACACTTTTTAGATTTATAAATTTTTCCTCACCATTCTTTTGAGAAAATGCGCTTATAATTGCAAAAAATTATTTTTAAGGTATAATATAATAGTATTTTAATAATATTTTCATATTATACCCTTTTTTATCTATTTTATAAAGAATTTATTATTTACCTTCTATAAATAATTACTTGTTTTAATTAGTTTTGAATAATATTAAATAAAGTTTTTTGATGAAACATTTAGTATATAAATAATAAATTTAATTTTGTTCCTTTATTTATTATTAATTTATTAGTTAAGTTAAAATAACTTTGATTTATTCTTCAAATATTTTTCGCTGATTTATATTTTGTTTAGTTTATCTTATTATATTATGGCTTTTTTTATTTATTGTTCGGTTTAACTCAATATTAAATTTATGGCTATTTTGCAATTACTATTTCGTTTTAAATTTATAATACTATTTAAAATTTTCTTTTTGATTTTAACTTTTTTATTAAATATTATTTAACATGCATCAATGCGCACCTACATCTCTTCAACTACTTTTCAAGTTAAAGTCTAAAATATGCATTATTTGAATTATTTATTTTAACATATTAATGGTTCGATTATCCTTTTGATTAATCTATTCATTTTAGTGTTCTTTTTGTTCGCTGTTGATTAATTTTCAACTATTGTTCGGAATTAAGCAAAATACTTAATAATATTAATATAAAAATTTGAATGATTAATTTTGTTACTACATAATCTATTTAATTAAATATTTAAAAAATTTATTAAATTTTGCTTATTTATAATTTTGTTACAATACATTTTTCATAAATAATAAGTTAATACATTTGTTTATATATTTATTATGCCATTAAAATAGCATTAAAATACTCAAAAATTTTCCCGGCGGCGCCTATCGGCACCGCCGGACCTCCATTTTAGCATATTTTTGAAAAATGGAGGCCATAATGGCAAAAAATTGTAATTTTTTGGCGAAAAATTTTGTAAAATACACCCCATAATTCGGGATTTCAAAAAAACCAAAAAAAAATACACCCCTAAAAACCGACTTAAAAAAGAAAGACCCCCAAAGCCAAGGGGATGGCTACGCCCTTGCCTAACACTTTTTAGATTTATAAATTTTTCCTCACCATTCTTTTGAGAAAATGCGCTTATAATTGCAAAAAATTATTTTTAAGGTATAATATAATAGTATTTTAATAATATTTTCATATTATACCCTTTTTTATCTATTTTATAAAGAATTTATTATTTACCTTCTATAAATAATTACTTGTTTTAATTAGTTTTGAATAATATTAAATAAAGTTTTTGATGAAACATTTAGTATATAAATAATAAATTTAATTTTGTTCCTTTATTTATTATTAATTTATTAGTTAAGTTAAAATAACTTTGATTTATTCTTCAAATATTTTTCGCTGATTTTATTTCTTTGTTTTTTGTTTATCTTATTATTTTATGCTTTTTTTAATTTATTGTTGGGTTTAACTCAGGGGTGTGATCGAAAATTTGTCAAAATCAGAAAACTGGGCGCAAAAAATCATATTTTGGGGTCGAGAATCAGAACATTTAGCGAAATTGCTTCAAATTTTTTAATGACATTATGCCATAAAATTTCAAACTTTAGGTTTTTTAAAACCAGAATAAAATTCGGTCACTACCCTAAAATCAGAACATTTCTGAGAAGATACATTCCAGGTTTAATTCAATATGAAAATTTATGGCTATTTTGTAAATTTCGTTATAACTATAAAAACTAAAAATTAATTTTAAATTTTGAATTTTGAATGGGTTTTGTTATTGCTGCTATGGCCTTGTGGTTATTTATCTTTTGATATTTTTATTCTTTTTTGATTGATAAAAAAGATCCGGGAACTGGATACATTTTACTTTTTGTTTTTTTGACATATTACGGATTGCGGATTACGGAAATTACGGGGTTTTGGAGTTACGGATTACGGATTACGAATTTTTGTGATTTTTCCGTAATTTTGATCCGTAATTTATTATTTTTCGAGACGATTTCTTGTAAGATTGTTTTAATAAAAACAAATTTTTCTATTTTCTATTTAAAGGGCTCTACCCGTATTCGATTATTCAGGAAATAAAAATCAGATAATTTTGTTAAGGCTACACCCTAATTTTGGTATTTCGCCTAGAAAATAGAAGCATCCCTTTTTTGTCGAACTTATTTTTTACTCATTTATGAAAATTCATAAAACCTTAGTCAGGGGATGGAAAGGAATTCCCTCCCCCGAAATGAAAAATTAAAAAGTTTTCCAGGAAAAGTCGACATTTTTAAAAATTTATCGATTTTTCTTAATAAAATCATTAAAATTAACGACTACAATTCCTGTTTTTGCTCTCCGGCGCTGAAATTTTTTAAAGAAAGATTTTCCTAAGGATTTTTTTGAATATTTATAGAATATAAAAGCAGTTTATTTTATTTTATAATATTATTGTTTTATATTTTATGATTATTTTATAGGGATTTGTTTCCTTTTCAAAAATATTTATTTTGCAAAATATCTTCATTAACATATTATTTTTTATAGCTTACTCATTCATATATAAAAACTTTAATTCTTTTGAATTATCGTAATAAATTCAATTTTAGTATTTTTTTCTATAAACTTGCACTCATATACATATTCTTTATTTGACGATTATTATTATAGAATTTTTTTTTTAAATTTACTTGCAAAATTTACTGAAAAAGTGTTTTATTAATTTTTAGCATCACAATTAATGAAAATATTATTGATTGTATAAACATTTAAAGCATATTTACAAAAATATATAAAAATATTTTCTTTGTTATCATTCAAAATGTTAATATTAATAATTGAAATGTTTTTATTGAAGTGTTTGTTTTTTAATATTTTTATATTAAATTAATGTTCCTGGGCGGAAAAGTGTTGCAGTTACGCAAGAATTTCTTTAAATATTTTCCCAATTACTTGCCAATAAATTCGTTTTGTTAATTCATAGGATTTATTTGCAATTTTTCACTCTTGTGTAATGAAATGAAACAATTTTTTGGGTATGATCAATATTTTTGATGTTTTTAAATTAATATTTATACTTGATATTTTCAATAATTTCTTTCCATGCGCTTCTCTCACAAAAACAAGCTTAATCATATCAGAAGACTAAATTATTTTCTTATAATTTCCCATATTTAAGCTTAATTTTATATTTGTAAACTTTAATTGTTTTATTTATTTTTAATTGCTCAACAATTTCGTTGTTTTGTCATTTTGAAAATTATTTTGTGTTTTCTTTAAATGATAAAAAAGAATTTACAATTCAGTAAATGCATTTTATCCAGATTTTGTGCAGATTTGCATTGAATGACATAAGCGATTAATCTTTTGCTTTTATAAATGAATATTTTATTGAGTTTTAAAAAAGTTAGTGACAAAATTATCAGTCTAAATTTTTTGGAAGTTTCTGGTTAGAAGTTTTTGTAAATTTTGCTAGATTAAAAAAAAATTATAATATGGTAGAGATACGTAGAACTAACTACCTTTAATGCCAAGTTTAGTTAATTAAATAAGTTAAGCTAAATTATGACTTATTATTTATCAAATAAAATAAAAAATATTAATTAAATTTAAATATTTCAATCTTTGCTATTTTTGTCACTTGTCTCACCACGGAATATTTTCTCAATGTTCCAAATTCTTTAACATTTCTTAGCATATTCCGATTCTTTCTTTCTGCTATTTCAATCCGAAAGTTATTTTTAAATAAGTTTTTCTTTATTACACCTTATTACCATTTATAGTTAAAAATAAATAGATGTTTTCTATAAAATTGAAATTGAATTCTAATATGTTTTTGAAAACTTTTATTTCATATGATTTTATCAATTTTTATTTATCCGATTTGCAAAATGCTTTTTCATAATAATCAAATTTATTTTTGTTAATTTATAATTCCTTTTAAATTTTAGAATAAAAATTGTAATAAGTGTGCCATTCCATCAGAATCTCTTTATAAATATTATGAGATTTTTTGAACAGCTTTAGCTGATTTTTTTTTTGCATATGATTACATAATTTGTTTATTAAATTTTGTTTTGCTTCTATAAATCTTGTTCTGTGATAAATTGGCATTTTCTCCTTAATCATGTTATAAATTTAAAAGATTAAAATTTTTTAATTTATATATTTTTTTTGTCATATTATTTGAAAATATAACTCTCTTGATCAGTGTATTGTTGCAAAACTTGAACATCTGAGAAAAGATTTAATTGGGGCCCAGAATTTAGCAAAAATTGAGTAAAAATAAATAAACTTTTTCAATAATATTAATTATTTTTTACTTTTTAAATTCATTACATTGGAATATTAGAAGATATTTTTTATATATATTTTCTTCAATGAACATTTGTTTTCATAGTTGAAGTTAATGTGATTTAGTAAATTTCAGTTGTTTTTTTTAATTCAACCCATCCCCCTCATATGCAAATTAAAAACTTAAATATCAGTAAGAAAATGAATAATTAGTTTTATTATATTTTCTTTTATTTTTTTAAATAATTCGCTTGTCTTATCTGATTTTGTTTCAAGTTTAAGGATTTACGCGCAAGTAAAATAAAATTGTTGTTATCCTTTAAAATAAAAACCTTTAAAAGATGTGCATCTGCTTTAAAAATTAATAGATACTTACAAATAATTACTTGTTTTTTTAATAAATCTTGACGAATTGTTCGCATCAGTAGTTGACGCATTGTGCTTAGGAATTAGTGTACTTTTGCTAATTTATTTATCTCTTTTTTCCGCTGTTTAATTTGTAAATTTAGATTTTATTAAAAATATAATAAGAATATATTTGTGAAAATTTTATAATTTCAAATTTTTTATCTGTTAAGTTATTTTTTAATTTTTGTTTTTTATGATAATTCTTCGCTAATGGTCTTTATTTTTCCAAGGTCTCTTTTGTTCAATTACAATTAAATGGTCTAATAGCAATAGTTCCGGTCTTCCAAATTCAGCGTCTTATTTGAACTAAATTTTCTAAAAAAGCGAATAATTTTATTAGTATTATTTTCTACCCTCATTCATTTTTGTACAGAAATCGGTGTTTCCGCAGTTTTCTTCAATATTTTTATTAATTTTCAAATTAATTTGAAGATAATAATTTTAATTTTATTGTTTTTTTCTAAGCGTTTTTATTAGAGACCGGACAACTGGGGCCGGAGGGATCCCGACTGAATCCCCCGATCAATCCAAAGAATTTAGGAAAAGAGGTCGGGATGAATCACGAGTCAGGATCCCGACTGAATCGCGATGAATCCCGAAGATATCGGGATTTGCTTTTAAACTCAATTTTTTTTTATTTTGTGCCAAAATTTATTTAAATACTTATCGATTATTGAAAATTAAAACAACTCGATTGAGAAATATTAATAAAATTTTAGAAAGAGTTGTATCATAAAAAAGGATATAACAAGGTTTAGAAAATACATGAAAAAGAAGCGGGGGGGCAATCAGAAATTTTTGTTGAAGGGGTCCGGTAATTAAATCGAAAACAACCTTTTTTGTAAAGGTTTTTTTCAAAAAGGCCGATTTTTAGGGTTTTAAGCCAATTAAAATTTAATTTTGGCCAAATAATAGCTTGACTACCATTATTCTTTGAAAATAAAGATATGATATTGTAGTCATTTTTTGGGTTTAAAAGTGAAATTTTTTGGCACAAATTAATAGTTTAAAATAATGGAATGACGATTTCTTTTATGAATATATTAATTATTCTTAATTAAAAAAATGTCCCCATTTCCATGCTTTTCCTCTGATTGTTGCTTATTTTTGAAGGAATATTATACATAAATAATATTTCAAGCTATTTAATTTATCTAATTATTTTCATTAAAGTATTTTTATTTTTGTTTGCTAATCTTTTAATTTTACTTGGCATTTGCATTAAAATTAAGAATACTTTACTATTGAAATTCACGATTTAAGGATTATTTAATCTAATTTTTCAAAACAAAAAGTAAGAGAATAAATAACGAATGATAGAAATTAATAAAAATACTTGAAACATCGAAAACTAACAAAATATTCATTGGAACATTAAAAAAAGCCTTTATTTTGAAAAAATAAATAAACTAAATGTAAAAACTGATAATTTGTGAAAAGATGCATTAAAAATATTATCAGTAAAGTTAGTTAAAAATTTACTTTTAAAAAGGAAATTGAAAATATTTTGAATAATAATACTTAATTTGAAAAGAATTCCATAAAGATTATAAAAAAGAAACATGATTTAATAAAATACTAATCCAACAGTCAACATCAACTAGCAAGATAAGATTTATTTAAATCAATTTAGAATATAATAGTAAAAATAATATACATAATTTATTAATTAAAAAATCTCATAAAACTGCTTTAAAAAATCATTTTCAGAGAAAATCTTCTAAATGGACAAATAAATTGGCAAAGGATGAAATTCCAAGTTTGCAGGAGAGGGATCTCTAGTCTGAGTTTAAATTAAAAAAAAACATAAAAGTAAAATAAATCCCAAATTATCTAAAAAATTAATTAAAAACTGAATATTTTAATAAAAAATGGATATATGGAAAATTCTTCTGTAATACAACAAATTTGTTATAAAATGTTATTATTTTGAAATTACAAATATTCGCTGAGAAAAATTTATAGAATTTTCATTGTAATTCGATTCTTTTTTTTCTTTTCAAAGCTTTTAAATAAATCAATATTTGAAAAGAGGCAAAAAATAAGCATAAAAATAATAAAATATTGATTTAAATAAATAAAAAAGCATATTTGTTGGATTATACCCTTTATTATGTATGATAAATATTCTTTGAATGGCTTCAGTATTTTCTAAGAAAAAAATTATAAAAAATTATGAAAAACATTTCAACAATTAAATTTTCAAATAGCTACAAAGGAAACAGATGAAAAATTAAAATTTACACAAGTGAATTTATTTTACGATTATTAGTTTTAATTAGAGTTGAGCACTGCTGGTTTCGGTTAGGCTTTTTTTGATTATAAATTATAAAAAAATTATTTTAAATTAATAAATTTACAACAAATTAATTTATACAAAGTTATATATTTATTAATCTTAAATAAAACAAGAGATTTAATAGACTTAACAAATAACTAATCGGAGCTCGTCAATAAAAAATAGTAAAATCAAATTGAATAAAAATTATTTTCGGAACAAACAGAAAAAATATTATATTAAATTTAATTAACTTAAATAATGAATTAAACAATCAGCATAAAAATTTTATGTGCTTTAATTTCCCTTTTTATCTATTTGTAAAATTGAGGATTTGCCAAAAAAATCTGCTTTAAAAATTGGCAACGATCAAATGGAAGATTAAAAAATAATTAATATCTTTAATAAAATTGCAATAATTGCAAATAAATTTTCTAATCAAATATAGAAATAATAATTTTAATTACTTACTTTCAGAGATAACTAAAATGTTTTTTAATTTTCTCAGTTGGTTATTTTATTATATTTGTCAATGTTTTTTTTTGACACAACTAAAAATTTATTTACATTTTAATCTCAAAAATTTTATTATGCTTTTTGATAGTTCAGTTCAAACACAGTAATTTCAACCAATTATAAAAACTTTCCTGAATTCGTTTATTAATTTTTAAATAATTATTAGCATTATTTTTTTATAACAAATGATTTTTACATAAACTTTTGGCATAATTATTATTCTTTGTAATTATTTTCTTTCTTTATATAATTATAATCATATAAAATGTTATTCGAATAATTTTCTCAATATGCTTTTTTCTTTTTTCTAATAATGAGAATAAATTTCAATATTTTGATGAGCACATAATCTGCTTCTCTTTCTTATTTGGTCTTGCTTATTTTTTTAATTTATTGTATTTTATTTGTCTATTTTTCACTCCCTTGGCCCACACTTCAAAGTAAGATTAATGAAAGGGATACTTTTTTATTTTAATTGAAAAATATTGGTTATTTTTTTATAATTTGTATATTAGTATTTTTTCGTTTATTTAATCATGATTTTAATGCAATTTTTACGCTAATTGCTAAAGATTTTTAAAAAGTTGCTGACAAATTTTTATAAATCAGAAATATGCTTTTATATCAATGAATGATTTTAATTCCTTTTCATTTTTAAATATTTAATTTCCGTTCCCGACACATTCTTCAGGAAAAGAACTATTAACAAACAAATTATTTTTATCTATTCAAAAAAATATAATTTAAAATATAATTATTTTATTTTACTTTTATTTTATAGGGTCGTTTTTTTTAAAAATAATAAAATATACTTTTTTTTTTTTATTATTATTTAATTGTGAATATTTTTAGATAAACATTTTTCATAAACTAGCCAATTCTGTTACGAAAGAACATCTTTTTTTTATTGTATCAAATATATATTAATTAAATATGAATCTTTCATTCAAGAAGATAAGTTTATAAATATTTTCAAAGTTTAATTTTTTCAAAATTTCTTAGCAAATTGATTAATTGCTTACAATTAGAAATTACCAAAAAAAATTTTAGTTGAGTTTTTTTATTTTCTAGATTGATTATATTTTGTTTCTATAAAAAATATGATAAATTTAATACTTTAATCAATTTAGATATCATTAGTACCATACAATAGCTCTATATATTTGATTTTTTTTCTAAAAAAAGTCCAAATAATGATTAAATTTTTGTCGAAACATTATTAATTAGAAGAATAATTTTTTTTTATTTTAGTTATCTACAAATTTTTTTCTAGATGAAGGTTTAATTTAATAATAATTTACTATTGAATTTTACGATTTAAAGATTATTTAATCTGATTTTTCAAAATTTATTCTTACCAGAAACAATTATTACAATAGTGGTTTTTTTAATGATTTTCATTTAATTTATTAAATTTTTGTTTTTTTCTATTTATGTCACTAAATTTTTTAAAGATTACTAGACTTGTTTAAGTTTGTTCTCTTTTCTTGGGCTTTCTTATCATATATTTTTAATAAAAATATTTTCAAAAAAAATCCTTACCCGTATAGGGTCTGTATTTTTTCTGGATATAGACTTTTAAGGATTACGGATTTCCCAGATATTCAATCCATAAGCCGTAATACGTATGTATGACAAGTCCATAGTCCTAATCCTGATCCTTATTTTCGTAAAATGCCCATCTCTATTTTTAACTGTTATTTGTTTATTTTGTAAATTAATAGATAATTTTTATTTATTATGAAAAGAGTTAAATTATTTATATTTATTGTATAAATTTGTATATGTTTTTTTTGTTTACAGTGCATATCAATAATTCTTTTTCAGATGATTAGTTAAGAATTTTTTTTGTTAATAAATTTATTGCTAAATCCTTCATTTACTTTTAAATTTATTTAATTAAATCCCTCAATTATTTACATATTATTATCTATTTATATTTTTTGTTTTATTTATATAAATCTCGTCACCTTGACTGAGATCGTTTTCCTGCTGACGCATTTTATAAATTAAGGATTTCATCTTTTTAATTTTATTTTCAGTTATCTTAGGTTAATTGAATTTCAATGATTTTTTCTTTTTTTTTCTTCTGTAGTGTCATTCCATATTAATAACATATTTTGCGACTGATTGGATAATTGTAAATTTTTTATTTAATTTTTTTATTAAAATTCATTTTTATTTTTAATTAAAGTATAGCATATATTTTAGCATTTTAATTATTAATTATCTTAAATTATTTCCCAATTTTCTCATCACTTGCTGTATTTTGGTTACTTTCTTAATTAGATTGGTTTTTTTGCTTAAGAATTTTGCATTATATTTTTATGTTTTTCGTATTTTAATGCGTATATTATATTGTTCAACAGTTATTCACAGAAAAATTAAAGAGTTTATAGTTCAAATTTTATCAAATATAAGAATTTTTTTTCATAAGAAATTTAATAAAACTATTTTTATTTTTATTTCGTATTATAATTTTTTATTTAATTTTCCGCTGTTTTTTTAATATTTTTATTGTCCTTGACCTTCTATATGATCTGATCTACAAGTGTCTTTAAAATGCTTTTTTTAATTTTAATATGTATTTTTGTTAAATTATTTGTTGAATTTGTTTTTCTATTTTTTTGTTCCTATTTTTTAATTTTTTGAACAATAAACATAATTATTCATAAATTAATAATATTGTACTAATTCCATAATAAACTTTTTATAAGGAGATTAACAAATTTATTTAACCGTTTTGTATTTATTATTTACTTATTTCATAAACTTTATTAATAATAATGAATAATAAATTATTTAATTCCATTTCATATTTTGTCAGTTGCGATTTTTTTATAAATTCTATTAATTTACCTATAAAATAAACAGAAATTTAGGATATAATTTAACATTGATTGTTTTTGATTTTATTACCATTAATTAGTTTATACATTGATAAATTATTTGTATATAATTTTTTGTTAAATTTTTTTTAATTTCTACAAAAATTTTTTATTGGATTTCTAACTCTATAATCGTGACTTTCCGTAATTAATTAAAATGAGTAATCTGCAATGGATTATTTTCGTGTTTCGCCTCCTATTTTAATTCTCGAAATATATGTTTTTTATTTTCCTTAATCATATGAGGAAGTAACATTGTTGTTGCTTTTTTTCTCCATATGGTCATTTTATTTTAAATAATTTTCTTTATAATAAACAGATAATCATTATTTTACATTGCTTTTGATTTTAGCGATCCAAATCATTTTAAATTAAATTTAATAATCCTCAATTTGTTCAAATGAGTGTTAAATAAAGTTTATTTAAATGAATATTTATTCTTTGTGTTTCCCCTGTTTTTTTCAAATTTTTTAACTTTTCCGTGTCTTGTGTTCACGAGATGTTGACACTTTGCGGGCACATCAGTTTGTAATTAAGTTCTTTAACAGTAATTCACTTTTTTATTTTTTATTACATTTTATTTAAATTAAGATATAATTAATTTAATAAAGGATTTATTCCTTTCTTACTATTTTACAATCGCTTTCTCTTTTATTTTATTTCTTTTCTCAATTTTAAAATAAAATTGAGATATGTTGTTGATTGGATAAACTGCACTAAATTCTAGTTTTACTATCGCTTCCATAATAATATGGGCAAAATAAAAATTAGTTTATTTAAAAAAAGAAATCCATTGGAAATAATTATAAATAGATTTTTCGTTAAAAATTTATTAACTTTTTCAAATCCTTCCGCTAAGAGTGTCCTTTCATGATCGTATTTTTTTAAAATGAGTTTGTAAGACTTCTTACTTTCTGGGTTGCAATAAAATGACTTATTCATCATTAGATTTTAATTATTTAAAGACTAAAAAGTTTTGAATACGAGCCTCGTAAATATTTTCAAATTTTTAAAATATATCACTTATAAATTCATTTAGATGTATAATCAAGTCAATAAAACTGTACATATAACATTGTAAGTTTCAAATAAAAATTTAAAAAATAATATTTTTATATTAATAGTAATAATTTTTTTTTAGTTTTTTTTTCTATTTGCAGAACAACATATTCTGTTTTCAGATGATTCATTAAAAACATTATTTTATTGAAAAATTTTTCTAATCCTTCCTTTTTGAAAATATTTATAATATATTTTCATATTAAAATAAATCTGCTCTTCACTTGTTTTCTTTTAAAATTGTTATTAATAATTTTTATTTCCTATTTTTTTAAATATATTTATGCGATAAATGGATAATAGACAAATTGTAATTCAATAAATGTTTTTATCACAGAATTTGGAAATGGCAAAAACGAAATAAAAGTCTTTACCCACCTGACAAGAAATAAACACAATCATTTGGTAGTTTAAAGGATTAAAATGTTTATATTTATTGTAACAATTAGCATTCAAAAATTTGTTTTTATATTTTGTTTAATAATGTAAAATAAAGTTAAAGCTAAGAATATAATATTTTTGTTATTTTATTTTCTTGTTCAGTCTCATTGTATGAATATGGCATTGGTTTGCCATCAATTTTAATTTTTTAATTTTTAGTCACTTAAATTCCAATTCCTCGTCATTATTTTATCTATCCCATGATAGAATATTTGTAATATGACTATTTTTTATTAATAAATATTGACAAAAAATGGTATTGGTTAGTTATACTAATAAATGCCATTTGCGTTAATTTATTATTATCCATTATTCGTTGTTATAATTTTGTTAAATTCAAATTATATTATTTTTTGAATACAATTATTTATTTATTGATATTCGTTAATCGTTTTTGACTTTTGTTGTAAGCTTTTGTGTGCTCTCTTATCTTTTCTGGTTAAATGCTTTTCTTTGAGTTTAACAGAAAAGAATAAAGCCATAAAGAATTATTTTTTCTAAATTATTTAATATTTATTGTGAGTGAATTAGTTTATTAACTTTTATAGGATTATTAGCAATTTTTTAATATTTTGCAATCGATGATTTTTTGATCACCAATTCACTATTTGCATTCATTATCAAAATTAATGTTGAAAATTATTAATTTATTTGGTAGTGCTTTATTTAATGTTGCTATTTAGTTGAATTGTAATATAAGACTTATTCATATCTTATACAATATTTTAATATCAATTATCATTAATGTCTCTGATCCTGTTTATAAATTAATGGGATAAAATATTATTTTAAAAGTATCCCAAATATTTTAGCAAATTTATGACTAAAAATTATATTATTTTTAATTATTTCATTTAACTATTTGGCATTAATTTAATATATTTCTTTTAATAGATGTGAAAATTGAAGGATCAACAACATTTTATCCTTCAATTTAGTTAGTATGCTTAGTTTTGTGTTCAAAGGAATATTTATTAAATGGTTAATTAATAACAAATAAATATTTATTTAATTTTGACTTTTAATCATTCGAATCCAATATTTTAAAAGTAAATTTAAACAAATAAATGATCGTTAAATAAGGTTATTTAAATAAGTATTTTGTTACTTTTTTTATGCTTTTTGCCGATTTCAAATATTTAAATTCCAAAAATGATATATTAATGCATCATATTACTATTTTTAAGAATAGTTTTCATCCTTGTGGGATAAAAAAATTATTGCGATTTAAATAAATTTAGAACATTTTTTATATATTTTTAAAATATGCTTTTTCTAATTTTGATATTTTGTATATTTTTATAAAGCTTTAACAGCTTAGAAAATACTTTTTTCGTGAAAAATTATCAAGAAATTTTAGGGTAATTTTTATAAAATTACTCTCGTCCTCCCATTCTCGGCTTTGATTATAATGCTCGTTGCTGCAGTGAAATAACTTAGTTCGAACCTAATAAAGTATCAAACATAATAAAATTTAATTTAATTAAAATTTTAATTTTATTTGTTTGATAATAAATCATGAATTTACTCAAACTTAATCTAATTAATTAATCTTGTTATTGAGTGATAGCTCTATGTTATCTATTAAAATCTTAGGTAATTAAAAAATCTAATAAAAATTTTTATAAAAAGTTGTAACAAAAAATTTGGTAAAAATTTAAACTTAATAATTTTGTTCCTAACTTTTTAAAACTTATTAAAAAAATTTTAATTCAACCGAATAGTAGAGAATCTTTGAGCTAAACATATGTCCCATACTGTATATTAAAATTAATTTTTTATTTCTGTAATTTTTTTAAATAAAATTTTAAAAAATATTTATTAAAATTCTTTTCAACTTTTTAATTTTGCCGCTGAATTATTTTAAAGCAAAAATTTTGTGTTCATTTTATTAACAATCCGGACCTTTTTTTAAAATTAAAATTGTAAAAAAGGACATTGTTGTGAATATTGACATGATTCCGTTCCGAATTTTTAAATTCCTGGAAAATTTTGCATATACCGAATCAATCAGAGAATATTCCCTAAAAGCATGTTCATAATAAATGAAAATCCGTAAAATAAACGCAGAAATTTGGGTTTTCAACACCAATCTCAAGGAATGATTGGAAATTATGTTTTTTTATGAATATAATTTTATGTTTTATTCCTATATTATTGACCAATTTTCTTTCACACTTTTATATATTATTATGTTCTTATTACATTAAATGTTTAAAGTTTTGTTGTCTTTATAATTTTAAAATGAATTTTAACTATTAAAATATTCACGTTTTAATATCACATAATTGCTACGGCAGGAGTTAAAGGAAAGAATCAGACTTAAAATAAATTTATTTAAATTAATCAATTATTATTGTAGAATATATTACTATATTGATTTTATATTCTTATCAAAAATTATTTCCACTTTTTTAAAATACTCTAATTTAATATTGTTAATTTTAAGTTTTAAATAATAAAGAAAGGATTTTACAAACTTTCAAAATTTTTGCTATTTTGCATTTGTTTTTATTTATATTTCAGTTCTTTTTTATTCATTTCTCCCATACTTGAATTTATTAATAATTATTAAAAATAATATTTTGAGAATTTTAATTTTTTCTGATGTGAAATAATATGCTATAATAAATGATTTCTATTTTTGCTATAAAATTGGAAATATGAATTGTATTAATAAGAAATCTGCTTTTATTTATGATTAAGTTATAGATTAGACTTTAAAGGTTCAAAGAACAAAAAATAATAATTTGAAATTCATTTAATTGGTGGAATATTTCATAAATTATATATTAGGACTAAAATGGAATTTAAATTCTTTGTGCCATCTCTCTCGTGACTGTGTCGTTCGTTCTATTGTATTATAGGCAAAACTCTTTATTTTCATTTATACCTATATTTTATTTTTGATAATTATTTGTGTCTAATTTAATATTGCTGTGTTTGATTTATTATCATGAATTATTTATTATTTATTGCGTTTTTAACTCTGTAATCATGTCTTTTCTTAATAACCAAAAACGAACGGAGAATAATCCCTAAAAAATATGTTCAAAATTTATGAATCCACGAAAATTATTTCCAAAATGTGAAATTACAAAACAAATTTCATGAAATCATTAAATTGTTAATAAAATTAATCAACTTTTCAATTTTTAGTCCATTAGAAACTTTATTTTCTTCTTCACTTTTCATTTCAATTTTATCTCCTTATTATTTTCGCTTTTTAAATTTTTCCTTGTTAAAGTTAAAAAAGGTATTTTAATTTTTACTAAAATATTCAGCTTTTATATCGTTAATTTATTTTTATATTTGGAATATGACTATTTATTTTTATTAATAAATCTTGACGAAAGAAGTGCGTAATGGACTGTTGTTTTGTCCTTTTGCTAATTATTTTTCCATTTTATTTTCACAATTATAATTTTGTTAAATTTATTTTTATTTAAAATAAAATGAGAATAATTATTTTAACTTTCTCTCGTTAATAATTAAATTATTAAATATATAGTGTGACATAAATTTCATATGGTAAATAGTTTTTTATTCTCTTTTATTTGTATTCAATTTTAGTTTTTTATTTATTAAAATACAATTTTCATTCATCAAATAGTTTTTTATTCAACCTTCAAAATTTTTTATTTTATTTCATAAACTCCGAATCTTTTTATTTATTTTTTAATTAAAAAATTGAAAAAAATTCTTTTAATAAAGAATATATTTTTAAATTTTATTCAATTTGTTCACGTTGCTTCATTTCATTTTGTTATTTTTTCGTACTTTATATATCACTGAATTATATTTTAATTTACTTTTATTCATTTTTGGATATATTTATTTATTTTTATTAATAAATCTTGACGAAAGAAGTACGTAATGGACTGTTGTTTTGTCCTTTTGCTAATTATTTTTCCATTTTATTTTCACAATTATAATTTTGTTAAATTTATTTTTATTTAAAATAAAATGAGAATAATTATTTTAACTTTCTCTCGTTAATAATTAAATTATTAAATATATAGTGTGACATAAATTTCATATGGTAAATAGTTTTTTATTCTCTTTTATTTGTATTCAATTTTAGTTTTTTATTTATTAAAATACAATTTTCATTCATCAAATAGTTTTTTATTCAACCTTCAAAATTTTTTATTTTATTTCATAAACTCCGAATCTTTTTATTTATTTTTTAATTAAAAAATTGAAAAAAATTCTTTTAATAAAGAATATATTTTTAAATTTTATTCAATTTGTTCACGTTGCTTCATTTCATTTTGTTATTTTTTCGTACTTTATATATCACTGAATTATATTTTAATTTACTTTTATTCATTTTTGGATATATTTATTTATTTTTATTAATAAATCTTGACGAAAGAAGTACGTAATGGACTGTTGTTCACAATTATAATTTTGTTAAATTTATTTTTATTTAAAATAAAATGAGAATAATTATTTTAACTTTCTCTCGTTAATAATTAAATTATTAAATATATAGTGTGACATAAATTTCATATGGTAAATAGTTTTTTATTATTTTTTATTTGTATTCAATTTTAGTTTTTTATTTATTAAAATACAATTTTCATTCATCAAATAGTTTTTTTATTCAACCTTCAAAATTTTTTATTTTATTTCATAAACTCCGAATCTTTTTATTTATTTTTTAATTAAAAAATTGAAAAAAATTCTTTTAATAAAGAATATATTTTTAAATTTTATTCAATTTGTTCACGTTGCTTCATTTCATTTTGTTATTTTTTCGTACTTTATATATCACTGAATTATATTTTAATTTACTTATATTCATTTTTGGATATATTTATTTATTTTTATTTTGTCAGAATCATCTCAAGATTTATTGGACTTATTATTCTTTATTAATTTTCATTTGAGCTTATTTTCTTTGAAAATTTAGATAAATATTTTTTGTATCGTGAAATATTTCGTATAAAAATTCATTAAATAATTTATTCCGAAATGTTTGTTGATTGAGGTGAAATGTAATTGTGAAAATTTCTTTCAAAATAACCAGAGGTATTTGAGAATATTCTCACTTAGCACCTTATTGAACATAAATTACTGGAGGATTCGGTTTTTTAAATCTTTATGACTGACAATTTAGAACAGCAGAATTAATTTTAAAAATTTTTTGAATATTTATTGTCATTGTATAAAAAACAATTTATTTTTAATAACATGTAATTGATAAAATTCAAATTAAAGGAAATAATTTGGCAGCGTTTCATCCAAGTTAAGATTAATTTTATGAATATTATTTCTCATTCTTTTCTTTTCAAATTTTCAAGGTCAGTTCTCCCGAAAACTCGTAAAACATTAATATTGAATTAGATTTTAATATGTATTTTAACTAAGATACTATTTACCTTTGTTTTTGTGTTTAGATTACAAATACTCCATTTAATTAATTAAGTATTTTTTTTATTAATAAAATTTTTTTACTAAGATAGTCACACTGTGTCTTTTATATAAAATTATTTAATAAATAAAAATTTATTATTTTTTCGCCTTATTGATAATTTTTTGGAGCTTTGTTGATTTAAAAATTAAATTTTTCTTGGAAAAATTTCAATTAATTTATCTCATTTGCTGCCAATTTTATTTTTGTGTCCAATATCTTTCTTCAGAATATCTCTTCGGTTTATTTTCACTGTGATAATTTTGCTGTAATCAATTGACGCGTAAATAAAGTATTTTAACATTCAAATTTGTATTAAATTATTTAAATTTCCATACTTTTATTTAAGAATTTACTCTTTTTCATTTTTTTTGTATAATTATTTTTTATAGGCTTTTCAAAAATTTGCTTTTTAATCAAAAATTAGTAAATGCATGAGCTATTTTTAAATAATTACAATTGTTTGCTATTTTATATTGAAAGTTTAATCCAACGATAGCTTATCACAATGTTCATAAGCTCTGATTAAATTAACCTTTTTTTTTGCCGAACATTGACCGCCGGAATTATAAATTTAAAGGATTCAATTTCTTTAATTATTTTTAAGTATCATCGCATTTTTGCTATTTTGGTTCAACAAAAAATCTTATATAATAATGCAACTTTTAATTCATCGCTTGTCTGTTTCAATGTCCCCTATCCCATTGAAACTGTTTTCTAAAAATTGACAAATTCATTTTGAAAAATATTAATTATGTTTCTTTTGTTTCATTATTAAAATATGATTATAATTTTCTAGGAAAATTATTTAAAGATAAATAATTCATCTTATGGATATTAAATTTGCATTTTTTGTCTTATTTTATTGATTTGTAAATTAATTAATTAATAAAAACCAGTTTTTACATGTCTTCCGGATCTTTGAAATTCTCCTTTAATTAATTAAAAACAAGTCTGAATAAATCAATAATCCCTTTCATTTTTAATTATTACAAAAAAATAATCATGAAAATAAAAAATTAATTAAACCAAAAAATAAAAATATAAAAACTCTCTATAAAGGAAATAGAGAAAGGTATACCTTAAAGCAAAAAATACCAAAGAGAAAACTAAAAAGGGGTATTTATTATTAATTTAACTAATTGCTTTAATTAAATGTTTAAATTTCAAAATATTATATGGTGTCATTTAGAGAAGGACATAATATAAATTTGTTTAAATTTACAGCTGATATAATGTTCGTTTTAAAAACAGTAAATATATTTTTTTAAATATATTATTATTGTTATTTAAATATTTTTTATTTTTGCTTATTAAAAACTACGAAAATTGAAAGAGATAAAAAGAATAAAACTCATTGATTAATTAAAATTTAATTTAAAAATTAAAAAAATGACCAAATTTGTCACAATATCAATAAAATTTTAATTGCAAAAGAATTAAGTTTAATTTTTCGTTTAAATTTTTATTTTCCGTTTTTGTCTCTCCTCTTTTTTTAAATATTAAATATACGTTGATCAACCTTTTATATTTATTAATCAAATATATTTGCTATTCTTCACTTGGTGATTGACGCTGTGGAAATTTTGAAGAAGGACCTGAATTTGTTGTTTCTTTTAATTGCATTTTTTTAAACAGTTATTTTTCGTCTAAAACTGTTTTTTCATTACAAAAAACATTCGAATTTTATTAAAATTGCAATATTTTTTTATTATATAAGAAATGAAAACAATAAAAATTTATAAGCAGAAATCATTTCTTTTTATTTTGAATTGCCTTTAAGGAATATCTTAAAATTATTATTTTTATGATATAAAATATTAATTTTTAAAATACCATAGAAAAAATTGTTTTAAATAAATTTTAGCGATTTACTAATAAGAAGTTTCATCTTAACTGATAATTACGTTCATAGCCTATTTCAAAAAAGTTATTTATTTTTAAAGGATTCAAAAGGATTATAATCATTCAAGAAGGATACAAAAATTAATCTTAATTGAAATATTTCTTAATTTTATTTTTTATTATATTTATAAATGCTGGAATTTGGTAATTTTTAAAGCTTTTTCATTTAAGATTAAGAAATATGACTTTTATTATAATGTATTTGAGTTATTTCAGTAAATAATATCATGTTAGTGACTGGGTGTATTTGTTACTTCTTTTTCATCTTCATCACTTTTAAATTAAAAGATAGAATTTTGTTGTCTGTTTTTTTGTAGTTGCAATGAATATATATTTTTTTGATCTGATTAGTTACGAAATTCTCTTATTAATAAATTTTGCTAAATCTTTCCTTTTGCAAATATTTATTTTATTCGTATTCATTTCTTTTAACCATATATGTTCTTTTCCCCACCCCGATTTTATTGCAAAAGAATAACTCAATCGTCCAATTGAAAAAATTTAATTTGAATAAAAATATATTTTTCATAAAGAAATGAGTTAATACATTATTTTTATTTATATGCTATTAATTAAGTTTAATTTTTCGTTTAAATTTTTATTTTCCGTTTTTGTCTCTCCTCTTTTTTTAAATATTAAATATACGTTGATCAACCTTTTATATTTATACAATATAATTTGGTATATGGTATTTTATTTTATTTAATAATGAAGATTGAGTTGTCAACGACGACGCCTATGCAGATGCATTAATTTATAGATTAAATTATATTATTTCATATTTTTTTAAATTATTTTTATACAATAGATATGTGCTAATGGTTTTTGTCTTTGTTACAAAATTATTTTACTTTACAATTTCATAAATATAAATAATAAAAATTATTCTTATTTTTTATAGTTTGTGAAAAATTGTTTGTTTATTTGTTAATAATTGAGGTTGTTTCAAAGTGATTCTTTTTTTTTCTTTAACAATTTATTTTATTGTAAATAAAAGTTTGAAAATTCACAAATTTTTAATTTTAATATTCTTCTTTTTCTTTTTGATTAAACAGTTTTTTTTTAAATTTATGCTAAGAATAACGTTTTTATATTTTTTTAAAATCCATTTTTGATATCATTATTTTTTGAAAAAACCATTATTTTTAATATATATTTTAAAAAATAATATTTATGTAAAAGATATAAATTTATTATTTTCAAATAAAAATTTATTATTAGAATATGTAATAATTAGTTTTCATTTATATTGCAATTTTATTTTTCTTTCTTGGCATACCTCCTTCATACGTTTTATTCTATGTCTAAGGCTTTGACTAAATTTCATCCGAAATCTTTAATATGTTTTTTTTAAATATTTTTAAAAATTTAATTTAATTAATTCGTAATCATTGTGATGCTCCACATTCATTATTAATGTAAACCCAAGAATCGGTCAATTTAAAAATATTCATTTTCATTCCTAAACCAGATAAGAATTTTGGAAATAACCCTGCCTTTTAACTAGAGACCGGACAAGAGGGTCGGTCGGTCGGTTTCGGTTAAAAACCGAACCGAAAAACTCAAAAATTTCTCGGTCGGTCGGTTTCGGTTAAAAAACCGAAAAAAACCGAACCGAAAAAAACCGAAGACAAATTTTCGGTGTATCGTTTCGGTTTCGGTTTTTTTTGAATTTTTATATTTTTTCCAAAAAAAGCAATAAAACATTTTTATTAACAGAAAAAGCTAAAGATCACCTCTGAACTAAATTGTAAAGCTATTGAAGCTCTATCGAATGGTGTACTAATTGTAAATAAATTTGTGATTTTCTCTCCATTTAAATGATTGCTTTTGACCTTTGCTAAGTCACTTTCACATTGAAATTAAGTTTATTTTAATGAAAATTTTATTAAATAAAAGGCAACATTATACATTGATTTTTTATTTATGATTTTGATCCAAATTAATTTATGTCAAAATTGGTTTTTGTAAATGATCGTTAAACTTATTTATTTATATGAATTTTGTTATTTATGTTTGTTTTGCCTGTTTTCAATATTTTTTGATTTTTTATTCCATTTTCTCATCATATTTAAACTTTTCAATGTTTTGTGTTTTATTATTTGCTATTGTATTTTTTTATTCTACCAAATTTAACCTTGAAAAGAATATATTTTAAATTCGCTTTCTTTTGACTAAATCTTTCACTGAATTTTCTTCTGCCATTTAAATTCACAAAATGAGCATAACTCTCAGAATTTGACTTTAAAAAAAGCATTTCAAAGATTACATTTTTTTAAATTTTTGTTTTTCAATATCATTTCTTATTTCTTTCATTTATTTTTATATTTAAAATGTGTTTTTAATTATTTGTTATCCTTATTATTTTTTTAATCATGGCTCAGTCGCGATTATGTTATTCTTTCTTTTTTAAAATATCTATGTATTTTTTTTCGATTTCCCTTTTATTTATTATAATGTTTCGTTTTTTGTAGTTTTATTTTATTTATATTCTTTATAAATACTATTTTATTAAATTTTGTTATTGTATAAGTAAATAAATTTGTGATTTTCTCTCCATTTAAATGATTGCTTTTGACCTTTGCTAAGTCACTTTCACATTGAAATTAAGTTTATTTTAATGAAAATTTTATTAAATAAAAGGCAACATTATACATTGATTTTTTATTTATGATTTTGATCCAAATTAATTTATGTCAAAATTGGTTTTTGTAAATGATCGTTAAACTTATTTATTTATATGAATTTTGTTATTTATGTTTTTGCCTGTTTTCAATATTTTTGATTTTTTATTCCATTTTCTCATCATATTTAAACTTTTCAATGTTTTGTGTTTTATTATTTGCTATTGTATTTTTTTATTCTACCAAATTTAACCTTGAAAAGAATATATTTTAAATTCGCTTTCTTTTGACTAAATCTTTCACTGAATTTTCTTCTGCCATTTAAATTCACAAAATGAGCATAACTCTCAGAATTTGACTTTAAAAAAAGCATTTCAAAGATTACATTTATTTTAATATTTTTGTTTTTCAATATCATTTCTTTCATTTATTTTTATATTTAAAATGTGTTTTTAATTATTTGTTATCCTTATTATTTTTTTAATCATGGCTCAGTCGCGATTATGTTATTCTTTCTTTTTTAAATATCTATGTATTGTTTTTTTCGATTTCCCTTTTATTTATTATAATGTTTCGTTTTTTGTAGTTTTATTTTATTTATATTCTTTATAAATACTATTTTATTAAATTTTGTTATTGTATAAGTAAATAAATTTGTGATTTTCTCTCCATTTAAATGATTGCTTTTGACCTTTGCTAAATTGATATTATTCAAATTAAATTCACGTCGTTGCCAAAGATTTGGTCAAAATAAATAATTTTTTTATAGTTTTTCAATCCGAAAGTAAATTGCCATTTTCGTAAATGAAAATTCCATTATAACTAAATAAATAATGTATATTTTATTAACTTTTACACTGCGATTTGTATATAGTATTTAATATAATTTGTACAATTATTTTATTTTTTCTGTTTTTTCCATTGGGTGCGCAATATAAAAAATTCCGTTTATATATTTGTATTTTTAATTTGTGATTTATTAATTCTAAAATAACTCGTTGTGCCCAATTTCCATTGGCCCCACTCATTTACTCAATTTGCCCATCTCTTCCTGTTTCCCCCTTTTCATTGTCTTAACCAACTGTTGCCTTTTTCCCAAATCGCCCCGCCTTTCGTTTGTGGGGGGAGGGATTGGACCAACCCCGGAGGAGAAGCGATCACTTTGATATCGGTTCATCAACTTTTGCTCTTCACCGATTTGTTCCTTTTCCCTTTTTCTCTCACATTTCTTTGTGCTTTAAAATAAAGGGCTGTTGAAAAGCCAACTCGGATTTCAATAGACGGGGTCGCGCCTAGCCCTGACCTTGGTCAGGGGTAGGCCCAACGACCCCACAGGCACGCCTAATATGGTCCAGCTGGACGGATCATCATCTTTTCATCCCGTCCCCCCCCCCCTTACCCTTACAATTTATATTATCCGACACTACATAGGGAGACTACTTCAATTATCGATTGATTGGCTTCGCAGCTTTTTTTCTCTAGCTTTTTTTTTCTCTTGCCTATATGTAGTCTCTAACCGCAATTAATTTTTATTTATTTTTGAAATATTTTTTAAATATTTAAATA
The DNA here is from genome assembly GCA_004148225.2 of Heterodera glycines. Lineage (NCBI taxonomy): Eukaryota > Metazoa > Nematoda > Chromadorea > Rhabditida > Heteroderidae > Heterodera > Heterodera glycines. The sequence continues at coordinate 5,784,699 of CP049706.1, read as the reverse complement.
TTTTGATTATTTTTATTTATTTTTTAAATTTAAATTTTATTAAATTAAAAGAAAAATTCAAAAACTGTGGAATCGAACCTTTGGTTCGGCCGAAGCCTTAACCACTCGGCCATGTAGCACTGGGGAAAAAGGAAGTTAAATTTGTTTATGTTTGTTACCCGATAAACGGTGAGAATTGAATGAAAGGAAATAGTATGTCTTTCATAGAAAAAAAGGATGGATGGAAAAGCGGCCATTATTTTTGTAACATTCTTTATTTTCAGCAAATAAATTTTTATTTTTAAATAATTTTATTCGCAACTAAAAAAATGTTTTTTGTTCGATGGAGGCGGAGTGTCTCCCTGTCCAAACAATTTTCTTCTGCTGCTAAAGCATTCGCACATTTCACTTTTAAAATTGCAGGTGTTAACCCCATAAATTTCATTTCTTATTCAATTTAAGTTTTTATTTTTTATAGAAAAAATGATCCCAGGGCAGCAAAATGTTGGCACCCCATTCCAATACACTAATCCAAATTGTCAAAACGGTGGTCAGCAGTTTCAGGCAATTTATTTTGTTTTATTTTACTTAAGTAAAACCAAAAATTTGTGTATTTAAATTTCTTTAATTTTATTTAGCCAATGATCCCGACCGCACTTGGGATTCACCCCATGTCTTCAGTGATCCATGGCACTCCTTCAGCGGGCACATTTCAGCCAACTTTTTCAACAGTGCCACAGGCAATTCAAATTCATTAATTAAAAAAATTCTTTAAAAAGTCAGATTTAATTATTCAAATGGGTATTTAGCATTTTGTTTCTCATCCTTTTGGGATGGGTCAATTGAATGGCGCCTATCAAATGCCCGGGGGTTACCAAAACTCATCGTCTGCTTCACAGGCAATAAATTATTCAAGTCTTTTTTCTTTAAATACATAATTTTTAAATTATTTAGCAAATTGTTGTACCTCCGAGTCAAATGCCTCCGAATCAAATGCCTCCCCCTTATCAAAACGCCTCTCTTGTGCATCAACAACATCAGGCATTTGAATAATTTTTATTTAAATTTATTATCTTTTGTTTGTTAATAGTTT
>CP049706.1:5584106-5783527 GCA_004148225.2 Heterodera glycines | reverse complement strand
GCCCAACGAATCAAACTGACAGCAATCAACGCTAAGATAACGTACAGACATCTTTTAAGCATTTTGTATTCATTTTATGCCATAAATAGAAACGTGTGGAATCAACCGAAATTTATATTTTTATCAGGCTCGTCTCCGAATATTAATCTGATAAAAAACTATTAATTACTTTTTAATATTTCAAAAATAAATATAAGAAATCAGTTGAGTGGCTCTAAAATCATTATTTATATGAAGTTATCTCCTCATTATTATTTAAAAACATTAAACAGCAAATAATAAAAGATGAGCATAAATAAAAAATAATTTAAAGAAAAATATTTTAATATATAAATATTAAAACAGGATTCAGGCGTAAATTTTCGAGTGAAGAGCTCATAAATTTAATTAATAAAACTAAAAATTGTAATGTTATATTTAATTAAAAAAAATAGGAAAACAAAGTAAAATTAGGTAACTATTAAGCTTAATATTAATAGCATAATAAGATAAAAAACGACTTATTTATTTATTTATGAAATCCTAATACAAAAGAATCAAACATAACCATCAAAATATCAGCTAAAATTTATTTAAATGTTATATGTATATTTAAATAAATTTTGTATTCAAAAAATGACAGCGACATAATATTTGAAAACTTTTGATCGGACAATTAAATATAATTTCAGCTTAAATATAATAAAATATAACATATTGAATTAAATAATCAAAATTTAGAAAAATATCAACTTTATTTATTTATCAATTTTCTTAAAAAAAATTCTGTTAAAGATCGCAGAAATTTTGTTAAATGATTTAAATTTATAATACTAACTTTTTCAAATGACCATCAATTATTTATAATGAAAAAAAACAATTAAGTTATAAAACAAAAAAAAACAATTAACAAACCGAACAATAACAAATAAAAAATAACTGATTGCGAATAATTAAATGAAATTTGAAAACTAAAATAATTTACCTTATAAAAATAGAAAAATAAAAATGAAAAACGCAAAAAGTAAAAAACGATTAGTACATATATATAAAAATTATAAATAATAAATAAATTAATTTATGTACATATAAATTAAAGCTGGTCTATCATCGTCGTCAACGACAAGCGCGCTGTATATGTCAGCAACGACAAGAGTCATGTTAAATAAAAGAAAAAATACTAAAAAAAATATGCAAGAAACATAATTAAAAAGAAATATTAAATTTTAATACAGAAAATTTCTATAAAACTAAGAAAAATATTAAATATTTAATTTAAACATAAAATTGAAGTAAAATGAACTAAACTAAAATTTGATTAAAATAAAATGACCATATGGAGAGCAAAAAAAGAAACAACAAGGTCACGGAACGATTAAGGAAAATAAAAATATATATTGCGAAAAATGAAAAAAATATATATTAGCGAAAATAATTCTAAAAAATTTTATTCCGAAGAAAAGAAAAATAGTAACAGTAATATAAAAAAATATTTTAAGCTTCTTGTCCATCTCCAAAACGTGAATTTTGAAATTATCTAGCAAAAGAGTTGAATTTACAAATTATTTCAACATGTAACAAAAGCCCATTTTAAGGACATACTAAAATTAATAAAAATTAAAATTCTGTAAGAAAATTGAAGCCTCGCCTAACAATTTTTGGACATAATTTTTCATTGTTAAGTAAAATTAATAATTTTTGGTGTTTTCTATAGCTCTAAGCATTTATTATCAATAGGGTTCTGAAAATTTCAAAAAATTAGGCAATGTGTTCTCGGCATTTTTAAATTTTATTAATGATTTTTGCACTAAAATACCCTTTTTTGTTAGAATTTTTTAAAACTTAAGTCTGCAATCCGTCACAGAATATCCTCGAGAAAAAACTACTCAAAGAGCTAATAAATCTTTTCATCCGCACAGTTTGAATTGTATTACCAACAAAAGTTTTGAATTAAGAAGACAAAAAAGAAAACGTTAAAATAAATTATAGAATTTTGATTTTAATTGAATTCTTTTTAAAACCAAATTTTGATTAAAAAAATATTGTTCAAGATAAATTTCAATCATTATTTCACAAACCCATCTAAAAACAATTCAATATAAAAGGGTAAAAATACAAAAAAAGTTAGTCCATAAATAGAGAAACTCCAACGCCAATTAATTTATAACTCGCCATAGCACGAAAGTAAAACAAAAAGTTTACTCACAAACATAAATGTCATTAAAAATTGCAAAATTTTTCAAAATTAAAAACGCTTTAACATTCATTAAAAATTTGCAAGTATACATGTTTTTACTAAATATATTAAAAATAATAAAAAGCATTTTTAAATTCAAATGTCAAGTAAAATTAAAAGAGAAGCAAAAAACAACAACGTATTTTTAATGATGGACTGCAGAACAAGGAAATGTTAAAAGTATGAAGAGAAGCTGAAAAAATGATATGAAAAATAAAAAACGAAGACTGGCAATTAACTTCACAGAGACACGTGTTTTAAAGAAATTTTTTTATTATCCAATCAACAAATTAAAGTTTAATTAGAGATAAAAGAAGAAAAAGCGATTTAAAATTTCTTATAAATGATAAATTTAATTGGGGAATATCAAAATTTTATTACAACAAAAAAATTCAATTTTTTTCATAATTTTTAAATGGATACTCATTTTAATATTTCTTAAAGAAATTAATATCAATAGTCAAAGAAAAAGCATGGAAATGGCACAATTTTTGAAAAGAAAAAATACTACAATATTTCATTATTTCGTAAATTTAATTTATTAATTAAAAATCAAACATTTCATGTGGAAGAATGGATATCAGCGAAAAAAAGGAAATATATACATAATATATAAATAAATATATATATTTCGAAAATTAAAATAAAATATTAATATTAAATAAAATATAAACATCATTGACAATATTAAACAGCAATCAATTTAACATATTGATGAATCGGATCTATAAAAAGGTTAGTAAAATTTATAACTTGCATAACAATAAGTGAAAATTAGCCAATTTAATAAATAAATTTTAATCAATTAATAATCCTATTTAAAGATCACATAAATTTAACAAGATTATTGATTATGATTATTATATTAAAACTAAAATTTTAAAAATCCACGCGAATTTTTAAAAGAATAATAATTTTTTAAAACCCAAATGACTTCACTGTCATACCTTTATTTTCAAAGAATAATATTTTTAATTAAATACATTATTAAATGTAATTAATGAGTAAATTTATAATATATAATTTAGCAAATTAATGATAACAAATGAATTGAACAAAAAAATCATCACAATCTTCTTCGTCTTGTTTTTCACAGTGCTAATGGCGGTCAAGGGATTATTAAAAATAAGCGGAGAAAAATTTAACGCGAAATAAATAAATAAAAACGCTTCGAAAAAAGTAATAAAATTAATTAATATTAAAATGAATAAATATTATATTAAGTTAATTTGAATAAATAAAAAAATTTTAATTTAAGCTTATCAAAACAAAGGAAAGACTAATAAAAAAAATTATTAATAAATATTTTTTAATTGAATTTTAAAGAATTTTTTAAAACAATGCAATTTAAATATTTGATGAGAAAAAAACAGCATTCCGGAATAATTGGACCAACAAAAAAATAAATTAATAATTTTAATTAATGAGACAAACTCAATCATAAGCCATCAATTCGGTAGAGATCAAAAATACAAAAAAAATTTTTTTAGCAAGACTTAAAGAAAAAATAAAATTGATTTACATATTAAAATTAAAATATTTCAATTTCTTACAAAAACAATTGAAAAATGCGAAATAATATTAAATAAAGAATTTGAGTTTTTTGCATTTTATCAGGAGAATAGAAATTCGGTGGCCTTCTTAACCGCTGAATAATTTGGTACATTGAAAAAGTAAAATTATTCTAATTAAAAAAAATTATTTTTAATTTCAATTAAATTAAAAATTGAATATTAAATAAACTCAAATAATATTTATTAAATATCTAAAAAAAATCTCACAGCAGCTAACAAGAGAAATTATTAAATGAAAACAAAATTAATTTTAAAAATTCTAGTGAAAGAATCAAAAATAAACAAATCAAATTATGTTATATAATTTTTTTTAATTTACATATATAAATGTTATTATTAATATGTAATTTATGCAGCAATGAAAAATGGAAAACGCAAAAGTAAAATAATACTGGTAATAGTAGAAATATTATATGTACAAACCCAAATAATTTTTTAAAGAAATTTTAAAATATATTTATAAACATAATATTTTTTACAACTAATTACATTCGATGGTTTGTTTACTCAATGTGGATGTATTTTTGCTTCAGATCATAAGTATAAATAAAGGAAATTTCTTTACTGGTCTAAAACGAAAAACTGTAAGCAAAAATTTAAAATTCATTGGACTCACAAATAATTAATCGGACTCACCTACTAAATCTTAACCTCACGAAGATTGAATTTCTCATATCCAGGCAAATTATCATGAAAAAAATAATAAACGTAAAAGCCCAATATATATTCTCATCTGTTTTAGTCAGTTTTTTGATAAATTTAATTAATGAGCAAATAAAAATAAATATAAAAAGAAGACAATACTTTTTTCATAATTTTAATAAAATACTGGCAATATAATTATTAAAATAATAAAATTACAAAAATGAATGTTCAGAAATAACGCAAATTTAATTATATATCTGACAAGTTGCAATGGAAAAGACCAAAAAATAAAACAAAAGACAAATATATTTGATAATAATAAAAAAATTGTAAAAATTGGAAATATAAATAAGAAACCAAAGAAATAATTTATAAATCCATTTTCATAAGCTAATCATTCATGGTGATCTGGACACCCCCCAAAATACAGTGAAAATCTGGAAAATTTTAGAAATATATTCTTAAGGGTTAGGAAATTTTTCTGTAAAAAGTGTGTCAAAACAAAATTGATTGCCATAAAAATGATCAATTTTTTATCATTTTCCCTTGAAATACGGTAGAAATCAGTCATTTTTGAGATGTCCAATTTGACAAATGGTGCTCTGAGGGTATTGTGAATGAGTAGTGATTTTGAATCATACAAATTTGCTCTGAGAGTTTTACATAATTTTGTAAAGGAATAAATTAAAAAGACGAAAGAACCCAAAAAATTTTAAGGAATTAAAAAAGAATTTGTTACACCAAAATAAAAAATTTTGAAAGTAATCCTTTAAAAATTATAAATGAATTCACTAATTCTTTCATATTATTTTTTATAATTTGTTGATCATCGAACATTTTAAAATTAACAGTAATATAGAGTAAAGAATTTTACTAATAAAAGTAATTATTATATTTAACTATAAAAAACCAAATATAATTTTTAGATTAAATGTTAAATTTATTTTTGTGCAAAAATAAAAAAAATTGTTTCGAATAAGAGGACATTGACAATAATAAAATAATAGCATCTTCTATCTATGATTATTTATAATAAATATTAATTGAATAATAATAAATACATTTTATTCTTAATAAGGTGAATTTAATAACGAAATTAAATTAAATGATAATTTTAAAATTATAATTAGGAAAACAATATAATGTAATTTAGCAAAGAACTATTCTTAATATGAAGTTGTCACTCATTATGGTTCAAAAACATTAAGCAACAAATAGCATAAAAAAGAGCTTATAATAAATATAAAGGACAAATAAAAGATAAAGCAACGATTTAAAAGCCATTAACCTTTGCTTATTATTTAAATGATACAAAATTCCTTTAAATAAACTCAAACGAAAATAAATCAATAAATTTTTAATAAATTTCTTTAAAAAATATATAATACATTCATTAATTAAGAAAATATGCAAATATAAATCAAAAGATCATTAAGGGCTGCTTACGAAAAAGTAATATAGTGTAAAAATGATTAACTTATGCTAATAGGAAAAGAAAGAAATCTTTGAAGGTTTTTCTTATTGGGAATTAAACACTTTTAAAAATCAAACATTAAAAAATATATTATTAACAGCATCATTAAATGTGGACAAACTAAAATATTTAATGGAAAATCAAAATCAAAATTCTCAACCATAAATTTTTGATTTTGATTTCCAAAAAAGTGAAATATTTTATTTATATTTGGCGCAAATAAACAAATCATCGACAATAAACAAAAATGAATGACCAGTGGGCTTGAGATGAAAAAGTGACAAAGTCAAAATTGCTTTATAATTAACTAATGCAATAGGAGCATTCATTTAACAAATTCAACAGCCGCTCATTAATTAACCGAAATTTTGGAAAGCCAATGCCAAGGATAGGCTGTCAAATTAATGTTCATTAAGAACAGTATTATTTAAAACAAAAGATATAAACAAATAATATAATTTAAAAATTAATAAATCTTAATTTGTAAATAGAAAAACAAATAAATTATTAACAGTATTGCTTTGGCAACTGCTTTAATCACGAAAGAAAACCTTAGTGAATTTGACAATAATTAAGTAATTAAATTAAATTTAAAATCTGAAACATTTTTAATATATAAGCTGGAGCAACAACAATACAAAGGTGCAAGCAACCGATCATGATTATCATGATTATTTGGATTAAAATATGGGAGAATTTAACACACATTTTTAGAAAACAAAAATATTTAGAAAAATTATATTATTAATAATACTCAAATTAAATATGGACAAAGAGAAATATTTTAATGGAAAAATTAAAAGCAAATTACCAAATATAATTTTATTTTTGGTTTCTAAACAAAGTGAAATGTTTTAGCAATTTTGTTAAATTAAATAATTAAAAAATAAAATAATTAAATTATGGAAATGGCCAAAATAGCAAAAAAAACTTAAAGATATAAATTTATTACTATTAATAAAAAATATTATTTTTTAAATTTATAAAATAATCATTATGGAGCAAAATAAAATTAAAATTAAAAACTTTTGTCAAGCGTAAGCAAAAACAAAATATTAAATTAAATCCCAACTAAAAAAATTAGCAATATTTAAAGTTGAATAATTTATGCAATTAATTCCTAAAATTACAAAACAACAAAAATAATAAGCACATAAAAAGAATGTAAACAAGAGAAGAAGAATAAAAAGTTTCTAGTGGGTTAAAACTTGAAAAATTCAATGAATTTGCTATTTAGGAAATGAATACCAATTTTATTATTCATTCAAATTCTGATAAGAGCCTATTTTATCATTTGAAAACGAATAATAAGATAATTATTATGGAATTTTTGAGCGAAACAAAAAAATGATTTTGGAAAATTTTATGTGATTTATTCATAAATTGGCGCCAATTAGGCTATTTTACAAAAAAATTGGGCTAAAAATTTCCATTGTTTATTATTTCGGAGGAATCTTCGAACTATTAAATTAATTTATTTTTATTTTTTTAAAGAATTAAATCACAATAATTTAGAAAATAATACAGATAATAATATTTTTAATGTTCTTTTTGTATTTCTTTTTGATGCCTGGTTTAATCATATAAGTTATTTCATTTTAAATGAATCTTTATTTTTTTCTAATTAACTTTTTCTATTTAACAATCACTCATAAATAATCTATTATATTTGGGCTTATTCTTATTATATCACATTAAAAGAACGCTTTTGTATTTTTGCTGAAAACATTTGAAAATTGGATAATTGAAATTATAAATTGAAAACCCAAATTAAATCATAATTCAAATTATCAGCTAAAAAAGATAAAGATAAGAACATTGAAAACCAACAAATTAATATACAATCATAGAATAGCGGAAAATAATTTAGGTTGTCTAAAAATATAACAAAATAATTTTTAAAGAATTTTATTTATTTAAAAGGTAAAATGAAAAATAAAGTGATCGTATTAAAATATTCGCAGCATGAAAAAACCATATATATATATTATATAACTTTTCAAATTATAAAAAAAAATTATTTAAAATTTAAAAATCTCTAAATTTTATCAATAATTAAGGAAAATTTATAAAATTTGATTCCATCTCATATAATTTGCGAATTTAAAATAAGAAATAATTATTCTGGAAAAGCGATTTTTATTCATCTAATTAAAAATATAAATTAAAAAAATAATTAATAATGTTGATAGCGAAAAACACCAAAAAAAATAAATAATGGCAAACCAATGTCATGTGCATACAACGGGATGAACAAAAAACAAACTAACAAAAATATTATATTCTTAGCTTTAGCTTTTTTTTACATTAGTAAACAAAATATAAAAACAAATTTTTGAATGCTAATTGTTACAATAAATATAAACATTTTAATCCTTTAAACTACCAAATGATTGTGTTTATTTCTTGTCAGGTGGGTAAAGACTTTTATTTCGTTTTTGCCATTTCCAAATTCTGTGATAAAAAACATTTATTGAATTACAATTTGTCTATTATCCATTTATCGCATAAATATATTTAAAAAAATAGGAAATAAAAATTATTAATAACAATTTTAAAAGAAAACAAGTGAAGAGCAGATTTATTTTAATATGAAAATATATTATAAATATTTTCAAAAAGGAAGGATTAGAAAAATTTTTCAATAAAATAATGTTTTTAATGAATCATCTGAAAACAGAATATGTTGTTCTGCAAATAGAAAAAAAAACTAAAAAAAAATTATTACTATTAATATAAAAATATTATTTTTTAAATTTTTAAAATACACAATGCCTTTAAATAAAACGAAAAAATTAAATTGATAGAAAATTTTAAAGATTTTTTCTATGATGTATACAATAATATCAATTTGAAATTTACAATGTTATATGTACAGTTTTATTGACTTGATTATACCTTTAAATGAATTAATAATTCAAATAGAACCTTAGATAAATTTTAATGGATACTGTTATATTTGAAGAAATTTTAATTATTTACTCGATTTTTGGCAAATTCGGTGAACCAAACCAACTAAATCATTTCCAACAAACAATATTCTGAACAATTCGTATTAATTTACTAGATCCCATATTTTTAGGCATATGCCTTTATGCTAACTTTCAACCGACTAATTCGCACGAAAAAATATTCTTAACTTGGTATGAAGCTTCTAAATTTAACTTTAAATTTTTCATTTTTAAATACAAAAATTAGTTTTCTTATTAATTTTGATAAAAATTAAAAAAATCGGGGGTGGGGGAAATTCCCTGATAAAATTTAAAGTCGAAAAAAGTATAGATTTATAAAATCATTTAAAAAGAGCACACTCAGCCAAAGTGCGCTGATAGAAAAATTGTTTCCGAGATGAAATTCTTAACGAGCAAGTATTTTTACATTGGATTATACCCATAAAACAATTCGAAATTAAATTCAATACAAAATATAAAAACAATTAATTTTGAACAAAAATTTATATCAGAAGGGAAGGAACTACGATAAAATGAAAAGTTATTTTAGAATTAATAAATCACAAATTAAAAATACAAATATATAAACGGAATTTTTTATATTGCGCACCCAATAGAAAAAACAGAAAAAATAAAATAATTGTACAAATTATATTAAATACTATATACAAATCGCAGGGTAAAAGTTAATAAAATATACATTATTTATTTATTTATTTATAATGGAATTTTCATTTACGAAAATGGCAATTTACTTTCGGATTGAAAAACTATAAAAACCGATCGGACTAAGCTAAAAAATTATTTATTTTGACCAAATCTTTGGCAACGACGTGAATTTAATTTGAATAATACAATTTAGCAAAGGTCAAAAGTAATCATTTAAATGGAGAGAAAATCACAAATTTATTTACTTATACAATAACAAAATTTAATAAAATAGTATTTATAAAGAATATAAATAAAATAAAACTACAAAAAACTAAACATTATAATAAATAAAAGGGAAATCAAAAAAACAAATTTACATAGATATTTAAAAAAGAAAATAAAAATAAGAAAAAAAATTTAATCATTAAATAACACTTTGTTAAAAGAATGATGTGGTTGTAATGGTATTCATTCAACGGCGTCAATCACCAAGTGAAGAATCTAATATATTTGATTAATAAATATAAAAGGTTGATCAACGTATATTTAATATTTAAAAAAAGAGGAGAGACAAAAACGGAAAATAAAAATTTAAACGAAAAATTAAACTTAATTAATAGCATATAAATATAAATAAATGTATTAACTCATTTCTTTATGAAAAATATATCTTTATTCAAATTAAATTTTTTCAATTGGACGATTGAGTTATTCTTTTGCAATTAAAATTTTATTGATATTGTGACAAATTTAGTCAATTTTTTAAATTTTTAAATTAAATTTTTTAATTAATCAATTGAGTTTTATTTTTTTTATCTCTTTCAATTTTCGTAGTTTTTAATAAGCAAATATTTTATGTTACTTTTAATAATTTTGTTTTATTACACAGATAAATTTTCATATTTGAATTAATTTGCGACTTTCAATTTGTAATGAAGTTTTTTAATTTAAAATTTAAAAAATTTGAAAATATTTACGAGGCTCGTATTCAAAACTTTTTAGTCTTTAAATAATTAAAATCTAATGATGAATAAGTCATTTTATTGCAACCCAGAAAGTACGAAGTCTTACAAACTCATTTAAAAAAATACGATCATGAAAGGACACTCTTAGAGGAAGGATTTGAAAAAGTTAATAAATTTTTAACGAGAAATCTATTAAATAATTATTTCCAATGGATTTCTTTTTTTAAATAAACTAATTTTTATTTTGCCCATATTATTATGGAAGCGATAGTAAAACTAGAATTTAGTGCAGTTTATCCAATCAACAACATATCTCAATTTTATTTTAAAATTGAGATAAGAAATTAAAAAAAAAAGAAAGCGATTGTAAAATAGTAAGAAAGGAATAAATCCTTTATTACATTCATTATTATCTTAATTTAAATAAAATGTAATAAAAAATAAAAAAGTGAATTACTATTAAAGAACTTAATTACAAACTGATGTGCCAGCAAGTGTCAACATCTCGTGAACAAAAGACACGGAAAAGTTAAAAAATTTGAAAAAAACAGGGGAAACACAAAGAATAAATATTCATTTAAATAAACTTTATTTAACACTCATTTGAACAAATTGAGGATTATTAAATTTAATTTAAAATTATTTGGATCGCTAAAATCAAAAGCAATGTAAAATAATGATATAAATATATGTTGATAATACAAATAAAAGCATAACAGAAAAAAGTAAAATGACCATATGGAGAAAAAAAGAAACAACAATGTTACTTCCTCATATGATTAAGGAAAATAAAAAATATATATTTCGAGAATTAAAATATTTATAAAAAAAATCGCAACTGTCAAAATATGAAATGGAATTAAATAATTTATTATTCATTATTATTAATTAAAGTTTATGAAATAAGTAAATAATAAATACAAAACGGTTAAATAAATTTGTTAATCTCCTTATAAAAAATTTATTATGGAATTAGTACAATATTATTAATTTATGAATAATTATGTTTATTGTTCAAAAAATTAAAAAATAGGAACAAAAAAATAGAAAAACAAATTCAACAAATAATTTAACAAAAATACATATTAAAATTAAAAAAAGCATTTTAAAGACACTTGTAGATCAGATCATCTAGAAGGTCAAGGACAATAAAAATATTAAAAAAACAGCGGAAAATTAAATAAAAAATTATAATACGAAATAAAAATAAAAATAGTTTTATTAAATTTCTTATGAAAAAAAAATTCTTATATTTGATAAAAAACGGGAAAAAATAGTTAATAAATGTTTTGGAGAATAAAACTAAATTCCAAAAATTAATTAACTATGTTTGAACTATAAACTCTATAATTTTTCTGTGAATAACGACGTTTGAACAATATAATATACGCATTAAAATTACGAAAAACATAAAAAATATAATGCAAAATTCTTAAGCAAAAAAAACCAATCTAATTAAAGAAAGTAACCAAAAATACAGCAAGTGATGAGAAAATTGGGAAATAATTTAAGATAATTAATAATTAAAATGCTAAAATATATGCTATACTTTAATTAAAATAAAAATGAATTTTAATAAAAAAATTAAATAAAAAAATTTACAATTATCCAATCAGTCGCAAAATATGTTATTAATATGGAATGACAACTACAGAAGAAAAAAAAAGAAAAAATCATTAAAATACATATTAACCTAGAGATAACTGAAATAAAATTAAAAAAGATGAAATCCTTAATTTATAAAATGCGTCAGCAGAGAGAAACGATCTCAGTCAAGGTGACGAGATTTATATATAAATAAAACAAAAAATATAAATGATAATAATATGTAATTAATTGAGGGATTTAATTAAATAAATTTTAAAAGTAAATGAAGGATTTAGCAGTAAATTTATTAACAAAAACAAATTCTTAACTAATCATCTGAAAAAGAATTATTGATATGCACTGTAAACAAAAAAAAACATATACAAATTTATACAATAAAATATAAATAATTTAACTCTTTTCATAATAAATAAAAATTATCTTAATTAATTTACAAAATAAACAAATAACAAGTTAAAAATAGAGATGGGCATTACGAAAATAAGGATCAGGATTAGGACTATGGACTTGTCATACATACGTATTACGGCTTATGGATTGAATATCTGGGAAATCCGTAATCCTTAAAAGTCTATATCCAGAAAAAATACAGACCCTATACGGGTAAGGATTTTTTTTGAAAATATTTTTATTTAAAAATATATGATAAGAAAGCCCAAGAAAAGAGAACAAACTTAAACAAGTCTAGTAATCTTTAAAAAATTTAGTGACATAAATAGAAAAAACAAAAAAAAATTTAATAAATTAAATGAAAATCATTAAAAAAACCACTATTGTAATAATTGTTTCTGGTAAGAATAAATTTTGAAAAATCAGATTAAATAATCTTTAAATCGTAAAATTCAATAGTAAATTATTATTAAATTAAACCTTCATCTAGAAAAAAATTTGTAGATAACTAAAATAAAAAAAAATTATTCTTTAATTAATAATGTTTCGACAAAAATTTAATCATTATTTGGACTTTTTTTAGAAAAAAATATCAAATATATAGAGCTATTGTATGGTACTAATGATATCTAAATTGATTAAAGTATTAAATTTATCATATTTTTTTATAGAAACAAAATATAATCAATCTAGAAAATAAAAAAACTCAACTAAAATTTTTTTTGGTAATTTCTAATTGTAAGCAATTAATCAATTTGCTAAGAAATTTTGTAAAAAATTAAACTTTGAAAATATTTATAAACTTATCTTCTTGAATGAAAGATTCATATTTAATTAATATATATTTGATACAATAAAAAAAGATGTTCTTTCGTAACAGAATTGGCTAGTTTATGAAAAATGTTTAGCTAAAAATATTCACAATTAAATAATAAAAAAAACAAAAACTATATTTTATTATTTTTAAAAAAACGACCCTATAAAATAAAAGTAAATAAAAAAATTATATTTTAAATTATTTTTTTTGAATAGATAAAAATAATTTGTTTGTTAATAGTTCTTTTCCTAAAGAATGTGTCGGGAACGGAAATTAAATAAATACTAATATACAAATTATAAAAAAATAACCAATATTTTTCAATTAAAATAAAAAAGTATCCCTTTCATTAATCTTACTTTGAAGTGTGGGCCAAGGGAGTGAAAAATAGAAAAATAAAATACAATAAATTAAAAAAATAAGCAAGACCAAATAAGAAAGAGAAGCAGATTATGTGCTCATCAAAATATTGAAATTTATTCTCATTATTAGAAAAAAGAAAAAAGCATATTGAGAAAATTATTCGAATAACATTTTATATGATTATAATTATATAAAGACAGAAAATAATTACAAAGAATAATAATTATGCCAAAAGTTTATGTAAAAATCATTTGTTATAAAAAAATAATGCTAATAATTATTTAAAAATTAATAAACGAATTCAGGAAAGTTTTTATAATTGGTTGAATTACTGTGTTTGAACTGAACTATCAAAAAGCATAATAAAATTTTTGAGATTAAAATGTAAATAAATTTTTAGTTGTGTCAAAAAAAACATTGACAAATATAATAAAATAACCAACTGAGAAAATTAAAAAACATTTTAGTTATCTCTGAAAGTAAGTAATTAAAATTATTATTTCTATATTTGATTAGAAAATTTATTTGCAATTATTGCAATTTTATTAAAGATATTAATTATTTTTTAATCTTCCATTTGATCGTTGCCAATTTTTAAAGCAGATTTTTTTGGCAAATCCTCAATTTTACAAATAGATAAAAAGGAAATTAAAGCACAAAAATTTTTATGCTGATTGTTTGATTCATTATTTAAGTTAATTAAATTTAATATAATATTTTTTCTGTTTGTTCCGAAAATAATTTTTATTAATTTGATTTTACTATTTTTTATTGACGAGCTCCGATTAGTTATTTGTTAAGTCTATTAAATCTCTTGTTTTATTTAAGATTAATAAATATATAACTTTGTATAAATTAATTTGTTGTAAATTTATTAATTTAAAATAATTAATAAATAATTTATAATCAAAAAAAGCCTAACCGAAACCAGCAGTGCTCAACTCTAATTAAAACTAATAATCGTAAAATAAATTCACTTGTGTAAATTTTAATTTTTCATCTGTTTCCTTTGTAGCTATTTGAAAATTTAATTGTTGAAATGTTTTTCATAATTTTTTATAATTTTTTTCTTAGAAAATACTGAAGCCATTCAAAGAATATTAATCATAATAGAGGGTATAATCCAACAAATATGCTTTTTTATTTATTTAAATCAATATTTTATTATTTTTATGCTTATTTTTTGCCTCTTTTCAAATATTGATTTATTTAAAAGCTTTGACAAGAAAAAAAAGAATCGAATTACAAAGAAAATTCTATAAATTTTTCTCAGCGAATATTTGTAATTTCAAAATAATAACATTTTATAACAAAATTTGTTGTATTACAGAAGAATTTTCCATATATCCATTTTTTATTAAAATATTCAGTTTTTAATTATTTTTTTTAGATAATTTGGGATTTATTTTACTTTTATGTTTTTTTATTTAAACTCAGACTAGAGATCCCTCTCCTGCAAACTTGGAATTTCATCCTTTGCCAATTTATTTGTCCATTTAGAAGATTTTCTCGTAAAATGATTTTTTAAAGCAGTTTTATGAGATTTTTTAATTAAAATAATTATGTAATATTATTTTTACTATTATATTCTAAATTGATTTAAATAAATCTTATCTTGCTAGTTGATGTTGACTGTTGGATTAGTATTTTATTAAATCATGTTTCTTTTTTATAATCTTTATGGAATTCTTTTCAAATTAAGTATTATTATTCAAAATATTTTCAATTTCCTTTTTAAAAGTTTTTTTTAATGTTCCAATGAATATTTTCTTAGTTTTCGATGTTTCAAGAATTTTTATTTATTTTTATCATTCGTTATTTATTTTATTTATTCTCTTACTTTTTGTTTTGAAAAATTTGATTAAATAATCCTTAAATCGTGAATTTCAATAGTAAATTATTCCTAATTAAACCTTCGTCTAGAAAAAAAAAGTTTGTAGATTACCTAAAAATCCTAGCCCTGATGATTGCTTATTAAATATTATGCAAGATGGATTCCATTCAGTATAAAAAAAGCAGTAAAAAAATTAAAAAAAATTTTTGTCTATTAAATGAATTTTATTTTACTGAAGCATTTTTAATGCAAATGCCAAGTAAAATTAAAAGATTAGCAAACAAAAATAAAAATACTTTAATGAAAATAATTAGATAAATTAAATAGCTTGAAATAATATTTATGTATAATATTCCTTCAAAAATAAGCAACAATCAGAGGAAAAGCATGGAAATGGGACATTTTTTTAATTAAAAATAATTAATATATTCATAAAAGAAATCGTCATTCCATTATTTTAAACTATTAATTTGTGCCAAAACATTTCGCTTTTAAACCCAAAAAATTACTACAATATCATATCTTTATTTTCAAAGAATAATGGTAGTCAAGCTATTATTTGGCCAAAATTAATTTAAAAAATAAGCGGAGAAAAATTTAACGTTTAATAAATAATCGAGACCAGATTTCATTTTCTTATTAAGACCTTACAATTTTTAAATAGTTATTTGTCAATTTTCTTAAAAAATTCCTTAAAAATTCAAAATTTTTCCGGGTCCCAAAATTCCTCGCAAATTTTCAAAATTTGACACAAAAAATTGTCTATTTTATGTAAATACATTTTTTCCCTTAATTCTCCAGACCGCCGGGCCCTAAAAATCCTTATTTTTCCTTAAAAAATTGGCTCAAATCCTAAAACTTGGCTAAAAATCGGCCTTTTTGAAAAAAACCTTTACAAAAAAGGTTGTTTCGATTTACATTACCGGACCCCTTCAACAAAAATTTCTGATTGCCCCCCCCCCCGCTTCTTTTTCATGTATTTTCTAAACCTTGTTATATCCTTTTTTATGATACACTTCTCTAAAATGTTTTCATAATTGAAGTTAATGTGATTTAGTAAAGTTCAGTTGTTTTTTTTTAATTCAACCCATCCCCCTCATATGCAAATTAAAAACTTAAATATCATTAAGAAAATGAATAATTAGTTATTACTATTTTCTTTTATTTTTTAAATAATTCGCTTTGTCTTGTTAAGTTTCAAAAAAATTATAAATTATAATGAGAAAAAACAGACGAAACATAAAACATAAAAAATAACAAATATTTCATTTAATCATAAATAAACAATAAAAGCATTAATGATCACCCCCTTATTATAAAGAAATATTTTGTATATAAACTTAATTTCAATATGAAATGACTTTATAATAAAAAACACTAAATTAAACGACAAAATAGACGCTGTACAAAGAAACAAAGCAAAGAGACTAATTGTAAGAAGTCCAGAAGAAACTTAACATTTAAATGAACCCAAAAACACGATTAAATAAATTAAATCTAATTGCACAAAACTAAAATAATAGAACAATGAAAGATTTAAGAACAAATAAATAATAAACGAAAGATTTATATGTCATTCAATGGGGTGGCTAACGCCATTCTTAAAATAGACATCCCTCGTTTCAAGAAAATTTGAAAAATATTTTTAAAAATTTTGAGATTAATTATTATAAATAAATATTCATTAAAATAAGCTAATTTCAATGTTAAAGTGACTTATTAATAATTTTAAAAAAACAACTAAATTAAACGCCATATAGGCGCTTCACAGAGAATCAAAAGAGCAAATAAAAGATCAAGGAAAAAGTTAAATGTAATAACTGTAATTCTACATAAATATTACATTTTATTTATAATGATACTAATTAATTCAGTTAAATATTTTGTTTAAAATATTACAAGCGAAAAATAATTATCTGAATTCAAACATTTCTGTTATGCCTTTGCAGAATTATCTTCTGCAGATTTTATTATGAGACTCATCTCCAATCTTATATGATAAAAAGCTCTAATAATCATTAAATGCCAAAAAAGGATAAATAAAAACTTATAAGAACATGAAATCAAATTGTTCCGATATGCAATGGACTACAAGAGAAAATTAATTATTAAAGCAAATATTTTTAAATTAATTAACTATGCAAATGTGGAAATAATAATAATTTCATAAATTAAACAATCAATTAAAAAAGAAACAGATAATTATGCCTTATCAAAATATTCGACAACTAATTAAACTATTAATTCTCATTAATATATAAATAGATTATATTTTTCAAAGTTATTTAAATTAAATTCTATTAAAATAGTAAAAGAAAAAAAAATTGAATAAAGCAGGAAAATTATTACTAAAAATAATTTTAACAAAGATGAAAAAAATTAATGCATATCTAAAAGTTAATAAACAAAAATAATAATATGAAATAATTTATGTAACCAATAATATCAAATTATATTGCACCAAAATGTAAGTTTTTCATTTTATAAAATACTTAAATAAAGAAGTATTATTAAATTTACGTTATTTTAGAATTGATTAATCACAAATTAAAAACCCAAACATATAAAAAGAATATTTTTGCAATGCGCACACAATGGGAAGAAAAATAGAAAAATTAAATAATTGTGTAAATTATTTTAATAACATATAAAAATTCGTAAGGTAAAATGAAATAAACTCCGTTATATCGATTTATTGATTAAATATAATTTATATAATTAATTAACATCCCGCAATTTTTATTTGAGACGCAATTGCGGTGCGAAATTGTTTAAAATAGAAAGATAATTATATTTATTTTTCAATTAAAAAAGAGAATTTTTAAATAAATGTCAGTCCCAAAAAAACTGATGATATATCCTACTACTCTGCTGTAGAAGAAAAAAAATTATAACATAAATTTGACTGAAATGTTGATTAATATTGTTAAAATATATTGAATATTTAATTTTAAATAGAAATTAATAATTATCTTTTTCTCTAAAATTTTTTGTAAACACTCAAGTTTCTGCTCGCTTAAAGAAAATTAAAAAAAATTTTATAATTATAATTCGAAAATTAAATAAATACTATCATATTAGCGAAAACAAAATAAAAATATATCAAAAATAGAACATTTATGCACATATTCTGTCTCTTATTAATTTTTCTAATGGAAAAACAACATTAAATTTAAAAGAAAGTATTAAAATGAATATAGCAAGCAAATAGCAAAGAAAATTAAATACCAAAAATAATAAAAATAAAACAAATACATTAAAAAATAATAATTCAAATGTTAAATATATTTTTCATTAGCGTGGCCAATGACAAAGTGAAGAGATCAAAAAGAGGACACGAAGAAAAATGAAATTTTTATATTTCGAATAAATAATAATTAAGATTTACTTAATGTAAAACAAAATCAAAGGCCAGTTTAATTTGGTTTTTGAACATTTGCTTTATTTTTTAATCATGCAAAATTAATGTAAATAAATTTTCTAAAATAAAATACTAAATTTATAAAGATGGAAGAGCAGCATACTGGTCCATGATAAAAGAGCAGAAATTTCTAAAAAACAAGCAAAAATAAAAAAAATAAATATATTCAGAAATAAAATTAGCAAATTTAACATAAGCTATGGCAGAAATAGTACTTGTTTTCATACAAATTTTGTCGAAAAATTCGAAGAATGGCGGATTTTATGAAATGACCTAGCACCGCTTTTGTTCAAAAAGATGCTTTTTATTTGGAAAAATAAAGGAAATGAAACGTTTGAATAATTAAAATACTTGAACAAATTGAAGATTTAAATAGAAAATGTTGGAAAATTCTTTAAACTTTTTTAATTCAATAATTTGACCTAATTGTTTAGCGATAAATAATAAATTTGAGTTGAAAAGAAATAATTTATAAATATGTTGGTGAGGAGGGCAAAGAACCATTTAAAACTTAAATTTTTGAAAAATTCGGATTCAAATGTTAAATTTATTTACTTAGCTTTTACATAAATTTTCACCAAAATCTTATTTTGCTTTTCAAAATCTTTATAGAATTTAAAAGACAATGGGTTTCTTTGATGTTTTTTTATTAATATTTTATTATTCTTAAATAATACGTTATCAAACCTGTAAATTTGCATTTTTAAATATAATTAACTTTTAGTTTAATATTATTATTATTATTTATTAAAATATCGCATAAAATTCCGAGATAACCGCTGGACACTATTTAAAAACTTAAATAAAACGGCATATTTAAAGATATTATAAATGAAAGTATTTTATTAATCTTACATCGCAACATCTTTTATAGAAATAAAACAAAATAACAGAATAAAATTCTAAAGATTGCATTAATATCTTTAATGAAAAGGATAAAAACTTAATTGATATTTCAAATATTCCAAATAAAAATTCAAATAAAACAGTTTTTAATAAAAATTATATAAAGTAAAAAAGAAAATTAATAAATAAATAAAAGTGTGAAATTTATAAGATTTTATTATGAAACGTAATTTGATAAGCTAAACATTTTAAATGCATGTTTGAAGCAATTGTTCTGTATAAAAAACATAGAACAAATTGTGGGAAATTTTATACATTTCTCGAATAAAATATTTTTTAATTAATTTAAAATATATTAATAATGAACTAAATATTTTAATGAAAAAACTTTAAAATATTATCAAAAAAAGATATATACAAAAAAAGATTATAAAATTCTCATAATAAAATGCAAGCCAAAGACTCTGTCATACTTGAAACCACGAAAAGCAATAAAATAATTTTTCTATAAAATTTTGTATTTGAGTAAAAACCAGTTCAAAATTACACATTTTGAAATATACACTTAAAATTGAAATTATAAAACTTGAAATAATTATAAAAAATGGGAATATGATTTGAAATAAAACAATCTGTTAGAAAAATGTAAATAAAAATAATGTATTTAAATGTTTATATATCCCATTGATATGTGCCATTTAAAAGGTAATCTATGAAAAATTAACTCAACTTCAATAAAAAAAAGCTAAATTAATAATTTAAAAAATGCTTTAATAATTAAAAGCTATAAAACATTAAACTATAATAAATCATGCGAAGATTCACAAATCAGTGTCCTTTTAAAAAAAATTTACTTTTTCAATCTTAATCGTTAAACCTGGTGGTATTTCTGTGATATAAAATTTTGAACAAACTTTTGACGGATTTACAAAATTTATTATTAAATTAATTATGAGAGAAATTAATAAATATTATAAATAAGTAAATTATTATTATTGTTTTACGAAAATTAGGAAAAAATAGCGAATGAAGAATAAATAAATTTAATAAATATTTAAAAGTTGAAACAACAAATTAACAAAAAATTCATTTGAACAACGAAATAATTAGCAATATTAAATTAAGCACCCACTGTCTTACTGTTAAGAATTAATTCGAAAAAAATCATTCGGGAGATTTCTTAAAAGAATGAGAAGATGGAAAGATACCGCCACTGTCGTCAATAAACAAGTGAGGAACTCATAAATGTGATTAATAAATACAAAAAGTGTGATAATTAATATATTTAATAGAAAAAAATTAGGAAAAACAAAAAAATTTATTAATAACAATTAAACTTAATTAAAGCATAATAAAAGAAACAAATGCATTCATTTCTTTATGGTCCACTTTTTCAGGAATTTTAGGTATTTGCTTCTCTTTAAAATATTTTATTAAGTTTTTTTTAATTACTGAATTTTTCTCTGCTAATTATAAAAAACCTAAAATATTGTGTAAAAATCTGATTTCGTTTTCTGATTTTCAAATGGTACGACATGAGATAGGGTAATATTCAGCAACAAAAAATTTTGCTTTTAAGTTTTTTTAATTTGTATTTTTTGTAAAAAAACTTTTCAAATTTGTTTATTCCTTGATTATTTTTTCTTGCTTTAATTAATAATCAGGGCTCATTTTTTTATGTAAGAAAAATCGCGAAATATGTAAATAAAATGGCTACCCGACTTTTGGGGATTTGCAACTTGGGGACCCGACATTTGGGATCCCGACATTTGGGGACCCGACATTTGGGGATCCCGACATTTGGGGACCCGACATTTGGGGATCACGACTTTTGGGGATTTGCAACTTGGGGACCCGACATTTGGGATCCCGACATTTGGGGATCCCGACATTTGGGGACCCGACATTTGGGGATCCCGACATTTGGGGACCCGACATTTGGGGATCACGACTTTTGGGGATTTGCAACTTGGGGACCCGACATTTGGGATCCCGACATTTGGGGATCCCGACATTTTGGGACCCGACATTTGGGGACCCGACATTTGGGGATCCCGACATTTGGGGACCCGACATTTGGGGACCCGACTTTTGGGGATCCGACATTTTGGGATCCCGACATTTGGGGACCCGACATTTGGGGACCGAACGACATTTGAGCAAAAGACACTTAAGAAAACCACGGACATTTGGCAACCCGACATTTAGGGACCCGACATTTGGGGATTTGGCTTAAAATTGGGCACTTTTGAAAAAACCTAGTTAATGAATGGTTAAAGTTTCTGGAAGAATTATTAAATCGCCGAAACCAAGTACCTGGAGTTAATTTTAAAGAATTTTCAATTGAAAGCTGGAATTTTTCCCCAAAAATCATGAATTTTCAAATCTAGAAAAACCTAAACAAACCCTTAAAAAACTTTTATTCAAAAATTGAAAGATATTTGTAAAAGTAAACAGAAAACTTTGAAAAGAATGTTTTATGAATTTCTTAGATTTTTGTAATTTCAAAATTTATGTAAAAAAATATTTAGCCAAAAAATAAAAAATAATACTACATAATTAATGAATATTATTATATTAACAATATAGGAATTTTTTCTTGAATTGATCAAAAATAAAAGCAGATTTCTTATGAATACCCGGATACTCTTAAAAAAAGATTTAAAAAATATGAAATCAGTGAAAAATATTTTAAAAAGAAGAAAATTATGTTGGAATGCTTGAATAAAACGCAAAAAAATAATAATTTTTTTTTCTTAATCAAATCAATGATAAAGAAATTCTTATACATGAACCAAAACACAGTGAAAAATGTGTAAATATTATAAAAAATTATTAGAAGAATAAAATTAATTTCATAGAGAGATATTTTATTCTACAAAAAATTATAAAGATTTCAAATTAAAAAATGAAATCATCAATTGAAAAGCAATTGAGAATATAACAAAAAAAAGAAGAAGAAAAAGACCGAAAAATGTCTTATCTTAATAATAAAATAATTAGATAAAAATGAATTTAAAGAAGGAGCAAAAAATAAATGATGAAAAAAGTTATTGTATACAAATTTCAAATGCAAACAGCGATAACTTCTCATTATTATGTTGAACTATAGAAAAATAATTCACTATTTATTTTCAATATACTAAATAATTCTATATGTGTAAAAATAAATATAAACTTTAAGTAAATACCATCTAAATAAAATAAAATGTCATACATTTTGAAAGTAAATTAATATTTTTGCAACAAATGAATAATTTTTTTAAGCAAAATCCATGAAATTAAAGAAAATAATAAATTAATATAATTTTTATTGAGTTTATAATTAATTCAAATTTTCTTTTTACAGATCGTGGAGCAAAGGACATGAGAATTAAAAATATTGAATAAATTTTATACAACAACTTAAATCCATTAACGGAAAATGAATTAATAATTAATATTTATACAAAAACAAGCAATTAAATAGTTCAGAAAAGCTTAATTAAAAATATAGCAGAAATCAAAAAATTAACAGAATAACAAAAATCATTAACTTAAAAACTTTTTGCGAAAATAAAAATCCTAAAAACAAAGCTTATAAATTATAAAATTTTTGTGTTTGTAATTTTGAAATTAAATTATATTAATTTATCTTTTCCAGACGAATTAATGGTTAATGGATTTAGCAGAAAAAAGCATTTTTATTCACCAAATCAGGGTTACTCCGTCTCCTTGTTCCAAGAAATCTCTTTATTTACAACTATTTAAACTTTATTTCTCCACAAACAACAGCATAGATGAAAGAAAATTCGAAAAAACATAAAAAACAGTTTATTAATAAAAAAACTTTATTCTTTTAAATTTTATCATTACCGACATGGCGGCACTAATACCCTTTTTAACAAGATAATATTTATTGAAACTCAACCAAAATTATTATAAATAATAAATATATAACTATTTACAATAAAAAAATATCATTTTTAAATTCTAAATTTTTTAAAATTGCTCTTATTTAAAAGATTAATGAATATTTTAATACTCATTTTAAATTAAATTAAATTCTCTTAAAGGACTTTCAATGGAAAGCATAAAAAATGTTAAATAATAAAATTAAAAAATAACATAATTAAAAATTTAAAAAAAGTGGTGAATCAATAGAATACACAGATTTTTTAGATTACCCGCATATAAACGATATAAAATAATCCGAAATTAGTTACAATAATAACATTAAAATCAAGTTATCAAGTTCCAAATAGCAATCATTGGGCTAAAACTAAATATTTTAATGAATAGTGAATTTAAACACATTAATAAAAAAATTAAAAATTAAGTTATTAACAGCATCATTAAATGTGGACAAAATATTTTAATTAAACCAAAAGCATAAAATAAAAGATTTGATTTTCATTCTAAACAAGGTCTAATGTTTTATGAGGAAAAGGTTAAAGTTTGAGGGCTATAATCATTTCAAAGATATTAAAAAGGGTGAAAACACCAAAAACTCTAAAAAGAAAAAACATTAACCCATTTCATTTCAAAATTCAAAGGAAAAATTAAAGAGTTCGAAAAGACTTGTTAAAATATTTTTTAATATATTTTTTGAGTTTAATAAATTTTATTAGAATTTAATTGAAAAGCATTAAGCTCTTCGGACATTTATTTTTGATTATTCTTCTTTTTATTATATTAAATTAGGATTTTTCTTTGGGTTTAATTAACTTAATTTATTAAACATTCTTGTGGTTATTATTTTATATTTAAAATCCCGATCAGCTTTTGCCATTTATATAAAAAATATCCGTTCCTAATCATCAATTTTCTCGTTATTATTTTTCGAAATTATGAAATCCCGTAATCATTTTCCAATGTTTTGTTATTTTTTCGTTGGTAAGAAATACACATCTTCATACTATGAATTTCTTTGTATTAGTAAAATAAATACAAAATTAGCATTTTTTCATTATTTTCCTATTTACTTATTCGACCCGAATAAAAAATTTGAATAAACTCATTTATACTTTATGTTTTGCAATTTTATTATTTGTATGGGTGATTTTTTTATTTACAATTTCACTAATATATTATTTTTAATTATAGTAAAAAAAAATCTCAAATTGTTGTTGTATTTATTAATCATTAATGAATTTCATTATTATTTTTACTGGTTTTAAGCTAATTTTCAAAAAAAAAATTATTCTCTCGTTCTAGAGTAAAGTTTTCAGAGTTTTCTTACTTATTCTTGTTATACTTTTAAATTCTCTTGCTAATTGTTCTGAATCGGTGTAAAAGTTAGGAAAGAATTTTAATGCTGAATTTGTTGAAATTTATTTTAATTTTGATGGATTATTATTGATTTTTTATTTCATAGTTTCAAATATGTAATGATTTTCGAACGAATAAATCATTATCATAATTAATTAATTAATTTATCAAGCCTTTCCAATGAATTATAATTTTGATTGTTCGTTATAATTTTCATTTAATTTTTAAATTTATTTTTATTAAGGTAAAATATTATTTCTCATTTATGTAATTATAACTTTTTTTCTTCAAGATTAACATCTTGTCTAAGTTTGATAATAGTCTTCTTGCATTATTTAATGATGATCGAATTGATTTTTTGAAATATAGATTAAAAATTTTCATTTAATAGATAATAATTTTAGTTATTTAATTTTATTTATCACTTTTGTCGAACCCTCAATATAATTATTTATGAAAGGTCATGAAATAAATTTACAATAATATAAAATATATGCATAAATGTGATCATTAATAATCGATATTCAATCAATTAAAAATTTATTTCTAAAGTTAAATAAACTGTTTTTTAAATGTTTTTTATGAGATAAATTGTAATAATTGGATTTTTTCGATTTTATAATTAATTTAAAGAAAAATAGGTAAATAATCATTTGATTAAACTTCTTTTAGATTTAAAGAATGACATTTCAATCAGTGAATTCATTAATTTAAAGCGGATTATCTTACTTTTTTAATTTTAAATTTATATTTTGTATGCTGTCTTACCAATGATACAAAACAACAAAATGTGTATAAATTAAAATTTGTTAATTTTATTAAAGCCATGAAAGAATTTATTCAATATTTACAAAAATTATTTGTACAATAAATCTGCATTGATAGTGAAAAAATTTGTTAAAAATTTATTTTACAATACAGAAATTATAAAAGGGTCAAAAAATTACTAAAACCGATAAAGATAATTGAAAATAATATTATTTATTAAGAAATAATCAAATATAAATTATAAGGCCAACAATTTTATCTTCTTTTTGATTTTGTCCTCTGGGGTGACTTAAATAAAACTTATATTTGAAAATTATTTATAAATATTATTAAAAATAATTTTAACAAAATTAAATGAAAAAAATAATGCATATTTCTTTATAAATAAGGCATTTTGTAAATATATAAATTCTGTATTATAAATTGAATTTTTTTTATTCAATTAATTTTCTCTTGAATTTATATCTGTATGTATTTTTTTTATATTATTATAATTAATTATTTTGTTAATAAGTCAATTTTTTTAATTTTGATTTTTTCTTGTACTGTTGAAGTGAATTTTGCAATTTTGGTGGATTTAATTCATTGAGCAATTTCATTTATTTTTAAATTTATTATAATCTCCTGTGAAATTTTAAATTATAATTTTGGTTTTGTCAAATACATTTATATTTTTCTTTTCAATTGTTAATTTTGCTATAATATTTATTGAAAATTTCAAAAAAAATTACTAATTCCTCGCCGTTAGGTTTTCTGAGGTCAATCTCATTTTTTGAAATTTATTTTAAATTATTCTTTTTTAATAGATTTTCAATTTTCTTTATCCCAAAACAAATTTATGATTTTATTCAAAATTGAATATATAATATTTGTATTCCATATTTTATTATTAATTAAGCAAAATCTTCTTAGTTCATTATTAATTATTTGCAAAAGAAATTAAATGCTGATTTTTGAATGGATAAATGATTTTTTTAAATTTGTTATTTAATTATTTTTTTTTGTTATTCTCATAAGAATTATTTTTCGGTTCTCCATAGAAAAAAAACCTTATTTATTTGAGCTTTTTAATAATATAAAAAATGAGATTTATCTTATAATTTATTTTTTATTTAAATTATTCAAAAATATTTTTAGAAAAGATAATCAGTTTTGTTTGATTCAAATTTTCTTGACACCGTTCTCCGCATCAATTTCAAGCAATAATAAAAATAATTATTTTTTTTTGAATAGTATTTAGACAATTGCAATTTTAACTTCATGAAATTTTAACATATATAAAATAGTGATTTTATTTTGATTTTAATTTAAATCTAAAACAAAGGTAAAATTACAATTATAGTTTAAAGATATTTAATTATAATCATAATGAATGATTTTCTGTTGATCTATATGCTCATGAATAAATTCTATTAATGATTAACTTAATATTAACATTATACTTTTCCACAGTTTCTTTTTATAACATAGCTCATTTAATAATAATATTAAATATTAATTAAATTTAAACTATATTTAAATCTTTTAATTGAAAATTTCTTCTTTTTTATTGATTGGAAATTGAATGTCTTTTGTATACTTTATAAAAAAGAAATTAGAAATTAAAGCGAAATAATTATTAAGGTAGTTTTAATTATAGTTTAGTGCTTAAATAATAAATATAATTTTAATTTAATGTGTTATGATAATATTTTAGACATTTACAGGCAGTCAAATTGTACCCACTTCCTTCCATGCGAATAAATATTTTAAAGCATATAATTAAGAAAAGACAAAATATAAAAACATAAAGATGAGATTATTTATTACAATTAATAAATTTATTTTATTTAATTACATGCAAAATAAAAAGACTAAAATTATGAAAATGAGAAAAAATTCTTTTAATTTCTTAAATCAATTAATTAAATTTCTCATTAACGCTCATTTGATTCAAAGAATAGTTTTTTTATATTTAATATTTATAACTTACTATAAATGGTTTTTGCCATATGTATTTTTTTTCACGCCTCAATGTTGACTCATTCTTCATCATATTTTACGGAACCTGAATTAAATCAAATTTTACAAATATAATTTATTGTTCTCATTTGTTGATTGAATTTATCTTTTCAAAATCGCATTATAAAGTTTTTTTATTTTTTTATTTAATTATATAATTAAAAATTTTGCCTTTTTTCCTTTGTTCGTTTTTTTAACTTAAATATATTTATTAAATGGATAAATTTTACTTTGAAATTCTCTTGTATATAAATGTGTAATGTGAAAAATAATGAATGAATACGAAATATGGAATTTTTGCAAAAGCAATCTATTACTGTTTTATAAGGATGATTAAATAACCCTAACATGAAACCGATTAAAATATTAGAATTTATAAGAAAATAAAAATATTTTCATTAATATATTCATGAAATACATTTATATTTCATTGAAATATGAAAAAATAATTCAGAATAAAAATACAGATTATTATCAAACATTAGTTTATTAATTAATTAACCAAGGTTTTTGATATTTATTTTTTTAAACAAGAAAATATTAACTTTCAAAAAAGACACAATTATTTAAATAAAATTTATTTGTAAAAATATTGCCAAAAAGCAAAATAATTTAAATCACATCAAAAGATCCATTATGGAATTTATTTATTTTTTTAATCACTTACAAAATATTAATGAATTTAAAGGTGCTCGGTCGAACCAAAAAAAGTATCAATGATAAAACATTTAAATTTAATTATTATTTAAATATAAAAATGTGGCCCATTCAATTATTTAATTATTTAAAATATTAATGAATTTAAATAATTATTTTTTTCTTACTATAATATCAAAAAATAGGCATACTTTTTATATAAAAATAATTAAAAAAAGTTGCCTTAAATAGTCAGAACAATATATTTATGAGAAAGATAAACATCAGAAAGTCTTCGAACCTGCGGTCATTGTCATGGAACCTGCGGTCATTGTCATGGAACCTGCGGTCATTGTCATGATTTAGATTTAGAATTATTCATCAAACATTAAAAAGTGATTAATAATTTCTAACAAATAAAAAAATTCTAATTCAATACTTTTTGTGAATATATTAATATTTTTGTAAAATTTTTGAAAATAAAGTTAGTTATTTTTTAACATTACAAGATTTTAAATTTAAAATCTATTAATTAAAGTCATAATAATTAAATGATTATTAGTCAATGCTCAAATTTGATTTTTTATAAACATGAACAATTCAATTAATCTAAATATTACATTATTATTTATCTATGTTCAACCCAGGCCACATTCATCGAAGAATCAAGCCCTGAACAAGATTGGTACTCAAAAATGATACTTAAAATTAAAAAAAAACCAAATAATTATTAAAATAAATGCAAAAATATAGTAATCGACTAAAAAAGTCGTTTTGCTATAATAATTATTTAAAAAATTATAATTATTGAAAACTCTATCAATGAATTAATAATTCTATATTAGCATATATCAATATTTGGGCGAAAAAATATACAAAATATATTTTTTTGCAAATTTATTTCAATTAATATTTTAAAAAATCAAAATAAATTTTTAACATAGTTAATACAGGCAATTGCACCTTTTTAAAAATTCAATATATAAAATTTTTTCTTTATAAATAGGCTAAAATAAAAGAACTTTTTGAGTGATAAATTAATGAGAAAATAATAGAACAAAAAAAACAGAATTTATAAAATTTATATGTAATTCTTTTTTAAACAAATTAATGCATAAAGAAAAAATGAAGCCTACAAATGATTAATCAAATACCTGTTGATGGGACATGGTGAATAAATAAAAAGTGAGAAAATCAATTTAATCAAAATGCTAATATTAACAAAAAATTATTATAATTCATAAATCGTAAAACCGAAAAGGTCGAATTTAACAAATTAATATGAAATTTTATTAAAAAAAATATTTTTTATAATGATTTTTATATTACTGACGCATTTTCCACTGGCTCATTTACCGGTTATGATGTTTATGAGTTGGCAATAACTGAACATGATTGAGATTAAACAATACGTTCTAAGGTGATCATGAAAAAGCGACACGGAAGTAAAAAAAAGGCCATTTATCAAATTGACAAAATTAAAAAACCACAATAAAAACAAATTAAATATATCATAAAAATGAATATACTTAGGGTGTAACATAAGCTTCCGCACAATTTTTTTTTGACAAATTTAAAAATTCATAACTCCGTAATTTCTGCAGTTATTTTAATAATTCTTTTTTTATTTTGTTCGTCAGAAAGTCTTCTTTCATTTCATGCCATTGTTTCATTTTTTATTTGCTTATTCAATTTTTTTAGTATTTTTTCCCGACCATGCAAAAATTGAAAATTGGCCCACTAATTTTTCTCGATTTTTTTATGGTCAAAAAACTAACCTGATATAACAAAAAAGAGGATTTCTGTACAAATTAGACCAGTAGAATCCGAATATGGCCTTAAATCTGACCTATCTTTTAACCCTGAGCTTGTACTGCTCCAACTCCATGCATGAAGTTGGAGCTGTACAGGTTTGTTGAGAACCCAGAGACCAAATCTAAAGCCATATTCGGACTCAGCGTGGTCAATTTACTTAGTTTAATTAAATTCGGAATTACCAAAACCACTTTTAAAACATTTTGTTATTTGATGGTCTTGAAAAATGCCGTTTTTGGAGACCATTTTTAGACTCGGCCCTCCAATAATTCATTTTTGAAGTAATAAAATTTTTTTCTTATAATTTTTTATAGTCCTAACTTTGCTCTATTTACTCACGTTTTCTCTGCCTCTGTATCTCTTTTAATTTTCTTTAAATCAGCCATCAAAAATACATACCTCGAAAATGACCATTTTTACATTATCAACTCTAACTCCTTAAATACTTTTCCTAATGGGATTTATCCCTTGCCCGATAAATAGCAAACTCATTCTCAATAATAATGTCAGATATTTCGGATCATGATTGTGGTTTTTTAAATTTATATTCATAAAAAAATTCTTTAAAAAAAGTTGTGCGGAAACTTATGTTACACCCTAAGTAATTGAATTAAAATATTTTTAATACAATAATAGATTAATAATTTCCCTCTTCATTTTCATTTATGTTTTTAAATATATTTTTAAAATTATTTTATTAAATTATAAAATGAATAATAATTGCATCTTTTCACATAAAATTTTTTATAGCATTTTTTGAAATTTTAAAATTTAATAAACACTTACAGTTATGGTCATATGTTTATAATAATTTTCTTTTCCGCTTATATTCTAGTTAGCTTTTTGATAGGCGTACAACCTTAACTTTTTGTAGCATTTTAATGGGCTTTCTAATGATACTAAGAATGAAGCGAAATATCGGTTTAGTCCCGAATATTGATTGCTAACTATTAGTAAAAATAAACGGAGAATAATCCACAAACATTTTCATGTTTAGAAATATATGAAAGCTCTGAAATGAACTCCAAAATCTAAATTTTCAACACAAATCTCATGGAATGATTAATACAATTTTTTAAAATTATTATAAAAACTTTATTTACTTTCTTAACTTTTTATTTAATTTTTATGTCCTTATTATTTTAGGTTTTTGAATTTTTCTTTGCTGTTAAAATTTAAAAAAAGATTTTGATTTTTATTGAATTATCAGCTTATATTATTAATGTATTTTTATATTTGGAAATAATTACTTGTTTTTTTAATAAATCTTGACGAACTGTCCGTATAAGCAGTATACGACGCATTGTGCTTAGAAATTAGTGTACTTTTGCTAATTTATTTATCTCTTTTTTTCGCTGTTTAATTTGTAAATTTAGATTTTATTAAAAATATAATAAGAATATATTTGTGAAAATTTTATAATTTAAATTTTTTATCTGTTAATACAGAAATCGGTATTTTCGCAGTTTTCTTCAATATTTTCATTAATTTTCAAATTAATTTGAATATAATAATTTTAATTTTATTGTTTTTTTCTAAGCGTTTTTATTTTTTATTAGAGACCGGACAACTGGGGCCGGAGGGATCCCGACTGAATCCCCCGATCAATCCAAAAAATTTAGGAAAAGAGAACGGGACGAATCCCGAGTCGGGATCCCGACTGAATCGCGATGAATCCCGAAGATATCGGGATTTGCTTTTAAACTCAATTTTTTTTAATTTGTGCCAAAATTTATTTAAATACCTATCGATTATTGAAAATTAAAACAACTCGATTGAGAAATATTAATAAAATTTTAGAAAGAGTTGTATCATAAAAAAGGATATAACAAGGTTTAGAAAATACATGAAAAAGAAGCGGGGGGGGGCAATCAGAAATTTTTGTTGAAGGGGTCCGGTAATGTAAATCGAAAACAACCTTTTTTGTTAAAAGGTTTTTTTCAAAAAGGCCGATTTTTAGCCAAGTTTTAGGATTTGAGCCAATTTTTTAAAGAAAAATAAGGATTTTTAGGGCCCGGCGGTCTGGAGAATTAAGGGAAAAAATGTATTTACATAAAATAGACAATTTTTTGTGTCAAATTTTGAAAATTTGGGTGGAATTTTGGGACCCGGAAAAATTTTGAATTTTTAAGGAATTTTTTAAGAAAATTGACAAATAACTATTTAAAAATTGTAAGGTCTTAATAAGAAAATGAAATCTGTTTGAAAAATTATAGTGACGTCGTGCTCCCGAAATTAATCCCGCGGTATCCCGATACCATCCGGTCTCGATTATTTATTAAACGTTAAATTTTTCTCCGCTTATTTTTTAAATTAATTTTGGCCAAATAATAGCTTGACTACCATTATTCTTTGAAAATAAAGATATGATATTGTAGTCATTTTTTTGGTTTAAAAGCGAAATGTTTTGGCACAAATTAATAGTTTAAAATAATGGAATGACAATTTCTTTTTTTCTGAATAATTCAGTATTTTTAATTTAAAAAATGTTCCATTTCCATGCTTTTCCTCTGATTGTTGCTTATTTTTGAAGGAATATTATACATAAATAATATTTCAAGGTATTTAATTTATCTAATTATTTTCATTAAAGTATTTTTATTTTTGTTTGCTAATCTTTTAATTTTACTTGGCATTTGCATTAAAAATGCTTCAGTAAAATAAAATTCATTTAATAGACAAAAAATTTTTTAAATTTTTTACTGCTTTTTTTATACTGAATGGAATCCATCCTGCATAATATTTAATAAGCAATCATCAGGGCTAGGATTTTTAGGTAATGTACAAATTTTTTTTCTACATGAAGGTTTAATTAAGAATACTTTACTATTGAAATTCACGATTTAAGGATTATTTAATCAAATTTTTCAAAACAAAAAGTAAGAGAATAAATAAAATAAATAACGAATGATAAAAATAAATAAAAATACTTGAAACATCGAAAACTAACAAAATATTCATTGGAACATTAAAAAAAACTTTTAAAAAGGAAATTGAAAATATTTTGAATAATAATACTTAATTTGAAAAGAATTCCATAAAGATTATAAAAAAGAAACATGATTTAATAAAATACTAATCCAACAGTCAACATCAACTAGCAAGATAAGATTTATTTAAATCAATTTAGAATATAATAGTAAAAATAATATTACATAATTTATTAATTAAAAAATCTCATAAAACTGCTTTAAAAAATCATTTTACGAGAAAATCTTCTAAATGGACAAATAAATTGGCAAAGGATGAAATTCCAAGTTTGCAGGAGAGGGATCTCTAGTCTGAGTTTAAATAAAAAAACATAAAAGTAAAATAAATCCCAAATTATCTAAAAAATTAATTAAAAACTGAATATTTTAATAAAAAATGGATATATGGAAAATTCTTCTGTAATACAACAAATTTTGTTATAAAATGTTATTATTTTGAAATTACAAATATTCGCTGAGAAAAATTTATAGAATTTTCTTTGTAATTCGATTCTTTTTTTTCTTTTCAAAGCTTTTAAATAAATCAATATTTGAAAAGAGGCAAAAAATAAGCATAAAAATAATAAAATATTGATTTAAATAAATAAAAAAGCATATTTGTTGGATTATACCCTTTATTATGTATGATAAATATTCTTTGAATGGCTTCAGTATTTTCTAAGAAAAAAATTATAAAAAATTATGAAAAACATTTCAACAATTAAATTTTCAAATAGCTACAAAGGAAACAGATGAAAAATTAAAATTTACACAAGTGAATTTATTTTACGATTATTAGTTTTAATTAGAGTTGAGCACTGCTGGTTTCGGTTAGGCTTTTTTTGATTATAAATTATAAAAAAATTATTTTAAATTAATAAATTTACAACAAATTAATTTATACAAAGTTATATATTTATTAATCTTAAATAAAACAAGAGATTTAATAGACTTAACAAATAACTAATCGGAGCTCGTCAATAAAAAATAGTAAAATCAAATTGAATAAAAATTATTTTCGGAACAAACAGAAAAAATATTATATTAAATTTAATTAACTTAAATAATGAATCAAACAATCAGCATAAAAATTTTTGTGCTTTAATTTCCTTTTTATCTATTTGTAAAATTGAGGATTTGCCAAAAAAATCTGCTTTAAAATTGACAACGATCAAATGGAAGATTAAAAAATAATTAATATCTTTAATAAAATTGCAATAATTGCAAATAAATTTTCTAATCAAATATAGAAATAATAATTTTAATTACTTACTTTCAGAGATAACTAAAATGTTTTTTAATTTTCTCAGTTGGTTATTTTTATTATATTTGTCAATGTTTTTTTTTGACACAACTAAAAATTTATTTACATTTTAATCTCAAAAATTTTATTATGCTTTTTGATAGTTCAGTTCAAACACAGTAATTTCAACCAATTATAAAAACTTTCCTGATTCGTTTATTAATTTTTAAATAATTATTAGCATTATTTTTTTTATAACAAATGATACATAAACTTTTGGCATAATTATTATTCTTTGTAATTATTTTCTTTCTTTATATAATTATAATCATATAAAATGTTATTCGAATAATTTTCTCAATATGCTTTTTTCTTTTTTCTAATAATGAGAATAAATGTCAATATTTTGATGAGCACATAATCTGCTTCTCTTTCTTATTTGGTCTTGCTTATTTTTTTAATTTATTTTATTTGTCTATTTTTCACTCCCTTGGCCCACACTTCAAGTAAGATTATAATTCTTTTTCAGATGATTAGTTAAGAATTTTTTTTGTTCATAAATTTACTGCTAAATCCTTCATTTACTTTTTAAATTTATTTAATTAAATCCCTCAATTAATTACATATTATTATCTATTTATATTTTTTGTTTATTTTATAAATCTCGTCACCTTCACTGAGATTGTTCTCTTTCCTGATGACGCATTTTATAAATTAAGGATTTCATCTTTTTAATTTTATTTTCAGTTATCTTAGGTTAATTGTATTTTAATGATTTTTTCTTTTTTTTTCTTCTGTAGTGTCATTCCATATTAATAACATATTTTGCGACTGATTGGATAATTGTAAATTTTTTATTTAATTTTTTTTTATTAAATTCATTTTTATTTTTAATTAAAGTATAGCAAATATTTTAGCATTTTAATTATTAATAATCTTAAATTATTTCCCAATTTTCTCATCACTTGCTGTATTTTGGTTACTTTCTTAATTAGATTGTTTTTTTTTTTTGCTTAAAAATTTTGCATTATATTTTTATGTTTTTCGTATTTTAATGCGTATATTATATTGTTCAACAGTTATTCACAGAAAAATTATAGAGTTTATAGTTCAAACATAGTTAATTAATTTTTGGAATTTAGTTTTATTCTCCAAAACATTTATTAACTATTTTTTCCCGTTTTTTATCAAATATAAGAATTTTTTTTTCATAAGAAATTTAATTAAACTATTTTTATTTTTATTTCGTATTATAATTTTTTATTTAATTTTCCGCTGTTATATATATAAGTCTATAAATAGTTTTTTATTAATTGAACAACACAAAAAAACAATAAAAACATTGAAATGAACAAATCCTAAGGGATGACTTCAGCGATTGAATCTTCCACTCTTTCAGTAATTCAATTTCCTGCAATTCCAGCATGGAATTGGAAACAGTGCCGACGGACATAGAGGCTCTTACCAAAGGCGGACTTAAAATTTAGAAAACATGAAATTTTGTGAAATTGGCTGTGCCTTGCTGCAACGTGACGATTCATTCAACGAGACTGCACCAACTTGTGGTCGGATGTGACGGATGAAAATGATGTCCCAGCGAGTGCTTAAGATGCAAAAGCCGGATATTCCGTTGTCGGTTTTGCTGACATTTTTACACGTACGTACAGGGCAGTCACGCACACTGCATCTCCACAATCATTTGTTTGTGCGTAAATAATCGGAACCTAAAAACGAAAATTAATATAAATAGATAATATTACATATTTATCATTTCTTTATTATTTATTGAAAATTTGTTGCCAAAATTATTTAAGAAAATTAATTTTTCGTTTATTATTTCCTTTTTATATTATTTATAATTGAAGGATTCTTTTTACGATCTTTCTGACTTTCAATATTACAAATTCGTTTTTATAAAAATAGTTTTATTAAAAGGTATATTATTTCTTTTCAGTTTTTAATCTATTAAATTATATTTGATATTGCTTTTACAAGATATGTTAATATTTGCAAAATTTATTTTGTGAATTTTCATTTTTTGTGCATTTTCATTAGAGATCCAAATTTTAAATGAAGGGACGGGAATAAAATTTTATTTTTGATTCCTTTAAAAAACAATTTAAAATTCATTATTCTCATATTAATTAATGAATTGAAATTAGAATTTTAGTATTTATTTTTTTCTGTTGCTTTAAATAAAATCACTTCTTTGCATTTAATCGTTTTATTTCATTTACAAAATAATTTTAATTTTTCTGCATATTTTCTTGAAAAAAAACTTTAAATTTAATACAAAATTGTAAAGAAAAATTTAAAAAAATTTAGTAAATGGTTTTGTTAGATAACTAATTTATAAAATGGAACATGAGCTCTAATAGGAAAATTTTAATTTAATAATTTATAAAAAATGTAGATTAGAGTATATATATTTCAAACTAAAATTAAAACATAGATAAAATTTAATTTTTAATTTTGTATGTATTAAAAATTAATGTTAAACTCAAAAAATTTCTCACGAATTCAAAATTCAATAATTTTATGGCGCCTTTTTTTGATTTTGTTACTATTTTTCAAGTACTGTACTATAAAAGTTTATCAATTTTTAATATAAATTAATAAAAAAATAATTTTTTTTACTGACAAAACTTAATATTTGGTTTATTATAAATTTGATGGTCTTAGTCATTTTATTAAACTATGTGTATATTACATAGATTAAATATAATCATTAAAAATTTTACCTTTTTAGCATTCTCATTGAGAATTTATGAAAGAAGAAATTTATTAACTCAGTTTAATTAATTTATTATTTTAAATATGTTTTAAAATTAATTGTAAATTTCTATCGTCCAATGATTTGATTTGCTTTTAAAATTGGGATTTTGTCTTTTTTCATTAAAATATTTTTTCTTAAATGGCGATTTGCTTGATTTATTATTTTTTTTATTTGATAATTTCAACCCTTCATAAGCCTTAACTGGATATGTAAATTGAAATATGACTCATGATAATATTAATAAAATATCCTAAAAGATTAATATCCTTAGCTTTATTTATGTGATTATTATTTTTATTATTTAATTTCAATTAATTAATTCCTTACATTTGGAATAATAGTATTTGTTTGTTTTTAGTTTTAATTGGATTCAAAGCGAGCTCTGTGAACACCCGTGCAGTTTAAAGTGGATGGGAACACGTTGAGGTGGACTGAGAAGCCAACATACGTGCAGCTCATTTACTGCGCATTCCTTAAAAATTGGAAAATTTTTTTGGCATATAGAAGAATAGTATATATTATATTTATACAGAAATTAAAATTTTAAATTTATTAAATATCATTTGAAAATCAAGCAAAGGCCATTTCATTTATTATTCATGTCATCCACGATAGTTTTTTTCTCCTTTCGCGACGGTTGTTTTGTCTGTCCGGCCACTCCACACATATTTAAATTTAATAAAGTTAAAAATAATTAGATATAATTTAATTTTAATATTTATGAAAAGTTTTCATAATTTGTGAGAAATAAGCAAAATTTGGAGGCATTTTAAATTTTATCTAAAATATTTTTATTTACTGAATGTTTAGTTAATATATTTATAATTTTTAAATTTATTTTATCTTTTTGAAAATGCATTAATTATGTAAATCGAAAAAAATAAAGATTTATTGGCCGATAATAAGTTGGTGTTGACTAAAAAAAAATTCCAGGCTTCTAGGAAAGCCTGCAGAAAAATGGAGAAATTCAATACCAACTTTGTCCAATTCAGTCCCGGTGAATACCACGCCCGGGTTTGATCTGACCGAGGGGGCGCCAGCGAATTTATTGTAGAGTTTTGAAAGCTCTTGTTTGCAAATTTTAAAATTTCGAAAATTTTCAAAAATTTCGAGCTACGTCCCCTCGGAGGTTTTCGGGTTTTTGATTTTTATGATTTTAATTTTTTGGGTCATTTCTTAGGGTTATTTTCTTTTTTATTTCATTTCTAGGAATGTTTTTTTGTCATTTTCAAATTACTTCTTTATGGAGAAAAAATCAAAATAAAATAGAAATTGGTTATTATTTAATTTTCATGACTCTTGACTTTGTTGCGAAATTCACTTTCGCAATGAAACTTTTTGCGTATCTATTGTATTTTATATTTACGGTAATTTTGGAATTAATTATGGGCTAAATTAAATTCACAAAAAAAAATGGATAAAATAGAAAAAATTCTTTAGAAAATATTGAATTTTTGAAATTGGAATTTGAAACCTAATAGTTTAATGTAAATTAATTTATTTTTACGTTTACAAATGTTTGTCAAATTCATTAGAATATGATTGCCTTTTCGGATTAGGGTTTAGTAATAATAATTGAAAATTTTGTGTTCATTTTATTAACAATCCGGACCTTTTTTTAAAATTAAAATTGTAAAAAAGGACATTGTTGTGAATATTGACATGATTCCGTTCCGAATTTTTAAATTCCTGGAAAATTAGCATATACCGAATCAATCAGAGAATATTCCCTAAAAGCATGTTCATAATAAATGAAAATCCGTAAAATAAACGCAGAAATTTGGGTTTTCAACACCAATCTCAAGGAATGATTGGAAATTATGTTTTTTTATGAATATAATTTTATGTTTTATTCCTATATTATTGACCAATTTTCTTCACACTTTTATATATTATTATGTTCTTATTACATTAAATGTTTAAAGTTTTGTTGTCTTTATAATTTTAAAATGAATTTTAACTATTAAAATATTCACGTTTTAATATCACATAATTGCTACGGCAAGAGTTAAAGGAAATAAACAGACTTAAAATAAATTTATTTAAATTAATCAATTATTATTGTAGAATATATTACTATATTGATTTTATATTCTTATCAAAAATTATTTCCACTTTTTTAAAATACTCTAATTTAATGTTTTTATTAATTTTAAGTTTTAAATAATAAAGAAAGGATTTTACAAACTTTCAAAATTTTTGCTATTTTGCATTTGTTTTTATTTATATTTCAGTTCTTTTTTTATTCATTTCTCCCATACTTGAATTTATTAATAATTTTAAAAATAATATTTTGAGAATTTTAATTTTTCTGATGTGAAATAATATGATATAATAAATGATTTCTATTGTTGCTATAAAATTGGAAATATGAATTGTATTAATAAGAAATCTGCTTTTATTTATGATTAAGTTATAGATTAGACTTTAAAGGTTCAAAGAACAAAAAATAATAATTTGAAATTCATTTAATTGGTGGAATATTTCATAAATTATATATTAGGACTAAAATGAAATTTAAATTCTTTGTGCCCATCTCTCTCGTGACTGTGTCGTTCTATTGTATTATAGGCAAAACTCTTTATTTTCATTTATACCTATATTTTATTTTTGATAATTATTTGTGTCTAATTTAATATTGCTGTGTTTGATTTATTATCATGAATTATTAATTATTTATTGGGTTTTTAACTCTGTAATCATGTCTTTTCTTAATAACCAAAAACGAACGGAGAATAATCCCTAAAAAATATGTTCAAAATTTATGAAACCACGAAAATTATTTCCAAAATGTGAAATTACAAAACAAATTTCATGAAATCATTAAATTGTTAATAAAATTAATCAACTTTTCAATCTTTAGTCCATTAGAAACTTTATTTTCTTCTTCACTTTTCATTTCAATTTTATCTCCTTATTATTTTCGCTTTTTAAATTTTTCCTTGTTAAAGTTAAAAAAAGGTATTTTAATTTTTACTAAAATATTCAGCTTTTATATCGTTAATTTATTTTTATATTTGGAATATGACTATTTATTTTTATTAATAAATCTTGACGAAAGAAGTGCGTAATGAATTGTTGTTTTGTCCTTTTGCTAATTATTTTTCCATTTTATTTTCACAATTATAATTTTGTTAAATTTATTTTTATTTAAAATAAAATGAGAATAATTATTTTAACTTTCTCTCGTTAATAATTAAATTATTAAATATATAGTGTGACATAAATTTCATATGGTAAATAGTTTTTTATTCTCTTTTATTTGTATTCAATTTTAGTTTTTTATTTATTAAAATACAATTTTCATTCATCAAATAGTTTTTTTATTCAACCTTCAAAATTTTTTATTTTATTTCATAAACTCCGAATCTTTTTATTTATTTTTTAATTAAAAAATTGAAAAAAATTCTTTTAATAAAGAATATATTTTTAAATTTTATTCAATTTGTTCACGTTGCTTCATTTCATTTTGTTATTTTTTCGTACTTTATATATCACTGAATTATATTTTAATTTACTTTTATTCATTTTTGGATATATTTATTTATTTTTATTTTGTCAGAATCATCTCAAGATTTATTAATTGTGAAAATTTCTTTCAAAATAACCAGAAGTATTTGAGAATATTCTCACTTAGCACCTTATTGAACATAAATTACTGGAGGATTCGGTTTTTTAAATCTTTATGACTGACAATTTAGAACAGCAGAATTAATTTTAAAAATTTTTTTGAATATTTATTGTCACTGTTTAAAAATACAATTATTATTTTTAATAAAATGCAATTGTTAAAGTTCAAATTAAAGGAAATAATTTGGCAGCGTTTCATCCAAAGTTAAGATTAGGTAATTTTTATGAATATTATTTCTCATTCTTTTCTTTTCAAATTTTCAAGGTCAGTTCTCCCGAAAACTCGTAAAACATTAATATTGAATTAGATTTTAATATGTATTTTAACTAAGATACTATTTACCTTTGTTTTTGTGTTTAGATTACAAATACTCCATTTAATTAATTAATTTTTTTTTTTATTAATAAAATTTTTTTACTAAGATAGTCACACTGTGTCTTTTATATAAAATTATTTAATAAATAAAAATTTATTATTTTTTCGCCTTATTGATAATTTTTGGGAGCTTTATTGATTTAAAAATTAAATTTTTCTTGGAAAAATTTCAATTAATTTATCTCATTTGCTGCCAATTTTATTTTTGTGTCCAATATCTTTCTTCAGAATATCTCTTCGGTTTATTTTCACTGTGATAATTTTGCTGTAATCAATTGACGCGTAAATAAAGTATTTTAACATTCAAATTTGTATTAAATTATTTAAATTTCCATACTTTTATTTAAGAATTTACTCTTTTTCATTTTTTTGTATAATTATTTTCCAACGATAGCTTATCACAATGTTCATAAGCTCTGATTAAACTTAACTTTTTTTTTGCCGAACATTGACCGCCGGAATTATAAATTTAAAGGATTCAATTTCTTTAATTATTTTTAAGTATCATCGCATTTTTGCCATTTTGGTTCAACAAAAAATCTTATATAATAATGCAACTTTTAATTCATCGCTTGTCTGTTTCAATGTCCCCTATCCCATTGAAACTGTTTTCTAAAAATTGACAAATTCATTTTGAAAAATATTAATTATGTTTCTTTTGTTTCATTATTAAAATATGATTATAATTTTCTAGGAAAATTATTTAAAGATAAATAATTCATCTTATGGATATTAAATTTGCATTTTTTGTCTTATTTTATTGATTTGTAAATTAATTAATTAATAAAAACCAGTTTTTACATGTCTTCCGGATCTTTGAAATTCTTCTTTAATTAATTAAAAACAAGTCTGAATAAATCAATAATCCCTTTCATATTTAATTATTACAAAAAAATAATCATGAAAATAAAAAATTAATTAAACCAAAAAATAAAAATATAAAAACTCTCTATAAAGGAAATAGATAAAGGTATACCTTAAAGCAAAAAATACCAAAGAGAAAACTAAAAAACGGTATTTATTATTAATTTAACTAATTGCTTTAATTAAATGTTTCAAATTTCAAAATATTATATGGTGTCATTTAGAGAAGGACATAATATAAATTTGTTTAAATTTACAGCTGATATAATGTTCGTTTTAAAAACAGTAAATATTTTTTTTTAATATATTATTATTGTTATTTAAATATTTTTTATTTTTGCTCATTAAAAACTACGAAAATTGAAAGAGATAAAAAGAATAAAACTCAATTGATTAATTAAAAAATTTAATTTAAAAATTAAAAAAATTGACCAAATTTGTCACAATATCAATAAAATTTTAATTGCAAAAGAATTAAGTTTAATTTTTCGTTTAAATTTTTATTTTCCGTTTTTGTCTCTCCTCTTTTTTTAAATATTAATATACGTTGATCAACCTTTTATATTTATTAATCAAATATATTAGCTATTCTTCACTTGGTGATTGACGCTGTGGAATTTTGGAAGAAGGACCTGAATTTGTTGTTTCTTTTAATTGCATTTTTTTAAACAGTTATTTTTTCGTCTAAAACTGTTTTTTCATTACAAAAAACATTCGAATTTTATTAAAATTGCAATATTTTTTTATTATATAAGAAATGAAAACAATAAAAATTTATAAGCAGAAATCATTTCTTTTTATTTTGAATTGCCTTTAAGGAATATCTTAAAATTATTATTTTTATGATATAAAATATTAATTTTTAAAATACCATAGAAAAAATTGTTTAATATAAATTTTAGCGATTTACTTAATAAGAAGTTTCATCTTAACTGATAATTACGTTCATAGCCTATTTCAAAAAAGTTATTTATTTTTAAAGGATTCAATAGGATTATAATCATTCAAGAAGGATACAAAAATTAATCTTAATTGAAATATTTCTTAATTTTATTTTTTATTATATTTATAAATGCTGGAATTTGGTAATTTTTAAAGCTTTTTCATTTAAGATTAAGAAATATGACTTTTATTATAATGTATTTGAGTTATTTCAGTAAATAATATCATGTTAGTGACTGGGTGTATTTGTTATTCTTTTTGATCTTCATCACTTTTAAATGTAAAGGTAGAATTTTGTTGTCT
Organism: Heterodera glycines; assembly: GCA_004148225.2. Taxonomy (NCBI): domain Eukaryota; kingdom Metazoa; phylum Nematoda; class Chromadorea; order Rhabditida; family Heteroderidae; genus Heterodera; species Heterodera glycines. The sequence goes on along the minus strand of CP049706.1, from coordinate 5,740,200 downwards.
GTTTTTTTGTAGTTGCAATGAATATATATTTTTTTGATCTGATTAGTTACGAAATTCTCTTATTAATATAAATTTTTGCTAAATCTTTCCTTTTGCAAATATTTATTTTATTCGTATTCATTTCTTTTAACCATATATGTTCTTTTCCCCACCCCCGATTTTATTGCAAAAGAATAACTCAATCGTCCAATTGAAAAAATTTAATTTGAATAAAAATATATTTTTCATAAAGAAATGAGTTAATACATTTATTTTTATTTATATGCTATTAATTAAGTTTAATTTTTCGTTTAAATTTTTATTTTCCGTTTTTGTCTCTCCTCTTTTTTTAAATATTAAATATACGTTGATCAACCTTTTATATTTATACAATATAATTTGGTATATGGTATTTTATTTTATTTAATAATGAAGATTGAGTTGTCAACGACGACGCCTATGCAGATGCATTAATTTATAGATTAAATTATATTATTTCATATTATTTTTTAAATTATTTTTATACAATAGATATGTGCTAATGGTTTTTGTCTTTGTTACAAAATTATTTTACTTTACAATTTCATAAATATAAATAATAAAAATTATTCTTATTTTTTATAGTTTGTGAAAAATTGTTTGTTTTATTTGTTAATAATTGAGGTTGTTTCAAAGTGATTCTTTTTTTTTCTTTAACAATTTATTTTATTGTAAATAAAAGTTGAAAATTCACAAATTTTTAATTTTAATATTCTTCTTTTTCTTTTTGATTAAACAGTTTTTTTTTAATTTATGCTAAGAATAACGTTTTTATATTTTTTTAAAATCCATTTTTGATATCATTATTTTTTGAAAAAACCATTATTTTTAATATATATTTTAAAAAATAATATTTATGTAAAAGATATAAATTTATTATTTTCAAATAAAAATTTATTATTAGAATATGTAATAATTAGTTTTCATTTATATTGCAATTTTATTTTTCTTTCTTGGCATACCTCCTTCATATGTTTTATTCAATGTCTAAGGCTTTGACTAAATTTCATCCGAAATCTTTAATATGTTTTTTTTAAATATTTTTAAAAATTTAATTTAATTAATTCGTAATCATTGTGATGCTCCACATTCATTATTAATGTAAACCCAAGAATCGGTCAATTTAAAAATATTCATTTTCATTCCTAAACCAGATAAGAATTTTGGAAATAACCCTGACTTTTAACTAGAGACCGGACAAGAGGGTCGGTCGGTCGGTTTCGGTTAAAAACCGAAACCGAAAAACTCAAAAATTTCTCAGTCGGTCGGTTTCGGTTAAAAAACCGAAAAAAACCGAACCGAAAAAAACCGAAGACAAATTTTCGGTGTATCGTTTCGGTTTCGGTTTTTTTTGAATTTTTATATTTTTTCCAAAAAAAGCAATAAAACATTTTTATTAACAGAAAAAGCTAAAGATCACCTCTGAACTAAATTGTAAAGCTATTGAAGCTCTATCGAATGGTGTACTAATTGTAAATAAATTTGTGATTTTCTCTCCATTTAAATGATTGCTTTTGACCTTTGCTAAGTCACTTTCACATTGAAATTAAGTTTATTTTAATGAAAATTTTATTAAATAAAAGGCAACATTATACATTGATTTTTTATTTATGATTTTGATCCAAATTAATTTATGTCAAAATTGGTTTTTGTAAATGATCGTTAAACTTATTTATTTATATGAATTTTGTTATTTATGTTTGTTTTGCCTGTTTTCAATATTTTTTGATTTTTTATTCCATTTTCTCATCATATTTAAACTTTTCAATGTTTTGTGTTTTATTATTTGCTATTGTATTTTTTTATTCTACCAAATTTAACCTTGAAAAGAATATATTTTAAATTCGCTTTCTTTTGACTAAATCTTTCACTGAATTTTCTTCTGCCATTTAAATTCACAAAATGAGCATAACTCTCAGAATTTGACTTTAAAAAAAGCATTTCAAAGATTACATTTATTTTAATATTTTTGTTTTTCAATATCATTTCTTATTCTTTCATTTATTTTTATATTTAAAATGTGTTTTTAATTATTTCTTATCCTTATTATTTTTTTAATCATGGCTCAGTCGCGATTATGTTATTCTTTCTTTTTTAAATATCTATGTATTGTTTTTTTCGATTTCCCTTTTATTTATTATAATGTTTCGTTTTTTGTAGTTTTATTTTATTTATATTCTTTATAAATACTATTTTATTAAATTTTGTTATTGTATAAGTAAATAAATTTGTGATTTTCTCTCCATTTAAATGATTGCTTTTGACCTTTGCTAAATTGATATTATTCAAATTAAATTCACGTCGTTGCCAAAGATTTGGTCAAAATAAATAATTTTTTAGCTTAGTCCGATCGGTTTTTATAGTTTTTCAATCCGAAAGTAAATTGCCATTTTCGTAAATGAAAATTCCATTATAAATAAATAAATAATGTATATTTTATTAACTTTTACACTGCGATTTGTATATAGTATTTAATATAATTTGTACAATTATTTTATTTTTTCTGTTTTTTCCATTGGGTGCGCAATATAAAAAATTCCGTTTATATATTTGTATTTTTAATTTGTGATTTATTAATTCTAAAATAACTTGTTGTGCCCAATTTCCATTGGCCCCCCGGTTAACTTACCCTCAGCTGCCGGTAACTTTTTAACCCGAAAAAAATTCCGGACTGCATAATCTCTACCTGCGTTTTGCACAATATTGCAAAACAGCTAAAAATGCCTGAAATTTATGACGAGGATGAGCCAAAAGAACCACTTGAAGATCAGCCCGAGACAGAAATTGAGCCCGAGAATTTAATTGATGAAGGGAACGGAAATGTTGTTGGTGATGGTACTGTTGAACCGGCGGTGCTCACCGATAGAGCACTTATGAATGAGAGACAAAGGAAATTGTCCGGCATTAAAAAAAGAGGAGAGATTACACAGAATCGATTTACTTAAGCAATCAAACTTTGAAAGTTTTTTTTGATCATATATATTGAGCAAAAAATAAAAATTTATTTTCAATTAAAATTAAAATTTAAAAAATAATTTTTAACGTTACCCTCACTAAAAGAACCGGGTAACGGGTAACCTTACCCGCAGTTGTGGGTAAGCCCAGCGAGAACCCGGTAACGTTCTTTGGTACGGGTTAACCCGCAGCTGAGGGTCAGTTAACCGGGTTAAGTTACCCGGGTAACTTTACCCAGGTAAAGTTACCCGGGTAACTTTACCCAGGTAAAGTTACCTCCTTCTTTTGGTACGGGCCCGGAGGAGAAGCGATCACTTTGATATCGGTTTATCAACTTTTGCTCTTCACCGATTTGTTCCTTTTCCCTTTTTTTATATTATCCGACGGATTTTCATCTTTTCCTACCCCCTTCCCCCTCACAATTTTATTATTTACTCATTTTCAAATATTAAATAAATTAGAATTTTTGCTCACTCACATACTAATTAATTTAAATTTCCATTTTTTTCTCTTCCTCCCTTTTTCCTACCAACATACATTTTATTTGTGCGATATTTTTTTTCCCATTTATCGGCCATTTTACTTTTTCACTCCTTTTGGCCCTTAACAGCTGTTAGGCAACGAATTCACAAAAATGACGGGGAAACGAAGGGGGTGGAAAATGGGACTTGACGAGGGTTGGTGTATGGTAGCGACAGTATGACTTAAAACCGACCAAATTTATCCTTTTCCCCAGTGGCCAAAAGGGGAAAAGAAATAAGGCGAATGTTTGAAAAAGAGGGGGAAAGAGAGAGAGAAAGAGAGATAGAGAGAGTAAAAAGAATTAAAAATGAAAAATTTAAGAATTAGTTGTTGTGTTAATTGCGCGTCCATCATTCAGGCCTCGACAGCATGGAATTTTGGAGGGTGCCGTGCGCAAATTTTAACTGCACTTCAAAGTGCTTCGCCATAAATGAGTGGGCTTTCCCCATCATTTGTGCGGAAGGTCCTCCGGTGCGGTGCACCCCAAAACGTCGTCGGCCGAAACATCGTCGGAAGACTTTTTGAACCATAACTTTGTTCACTGTCAATCAAATTAAGAATTGTTGGTGTTGTTCGATAGCTCTATGTGTTTATTATTAATTTGCAAAATCTCAAAAATTTTGGTTAAGTTTCAAAAAAGTTATGGCCAGAAGGAACTCAAAAACCCAGTAATTCGAACTTTTTTTTGCTCTGATTTTTTTGTGCATAAATAAAAATTTTTGAAAATTTGCAGGCTAATAGCATTTTTCGAATGCTTTCGAATAATACCAGGAATGTTTAATTTGGATGAGAAAGAAAAAAGTTATGGTCGAAAAATTCGTTCGACGACGTTTCGGCTGACGACGTTTTGTCCTACTCCGCCTCCGGTGTGCCTGAACTCTTCACATTGGAATTGGGCTTTTCCGTTGCTTTGCGCCGTCTTCAGTCTGCTCCTTTCCATCACTTGCGTCATGGCTTTCCTTCTGTTGCGCCGTCGTCGCCGCAGCTCTTCTCACATTTCCTTTTGCAGACAATGCCATCGCTTTTCCCCGAAATAAAAGAAGGGGGAGGGCTCTAACACGGCACACAATTGTTAAAAAATTCTACTTCACAGCAATTGTTAATTTGTTTACACTTTTTTAAAATATTTTAACAGGATGAAAATGTATGAATTAAATTTTTTTTTTTATATGAGGCAAATTATCAGCAGAAAAAAAAATTGAGGCGAATAGGTAAAAATGGAAAAGGAGAAATTTTTAGCCCAATTTTTTGTAAAATAGCCTAATTGGCGCCAATTTATGAATAAATCACATAAAATTTTCCAAAATCATTTTTTTGTTTCGCTCAAAAATTCCATAAAAATTATCTTATTATTCGTTTTCAAATGATAAAATAGGCTCTTATCAGAATTTGAATGAATAATAAAATTGGTATTCATTTCCTAAATAGCAAATTCATTGAATTTTTCAAGTTTTAACCCACTAGAAACTTTATATTCTTCTTCTCTTGTTTACATTCTTTTTATGTGCTTATTATTTTTGTTGCTTTGTAATTTTAGGAATTAATTGCATAAATTATTCAACTTTAAATATTGCTAATTTTTTTAGTTTGGGATTTAATTTAATATTTTGTTTTTGTTTACGTTTGACAAAAGTTTTTAATTTTTATTTTATTTTGCTCCATAATGATTATTTTATAAATTTAAAAAATAATATTTTTTATTAATAGTAATAAATTTATATCTTTAAGTTTTTTTTTTTTGCTATTTTGGCCATTTCCATAATTTAATTATTTTATTTTTTAATTATTTAATTTAACAAAATTGCTAAAACATTTCACTTTGTTTAGAAACCAAAAATAAAATTATATTTGGTAATTTGCTTTTAATTTTTCCATTAAAATATTTCTCTTTGTCCATATTTAATTTGAGTATTATTAATAATATAATTTTTCTAAATATTTTTGTTTTCTAAAAATGTGTGTTAAATTCTCCCATATTTTAATCCAAATAATCATGATCGATTGCTTGCACCTTTTATTGCTGTTGCTCCAGATTATATATTAAAAATGTTTCAGATTTTAAATTTAATTTAATTACTTAATTATTGTCAAATTCACTAAGGTTTTCTTTCGTGATTATAGCAGTTGCCAAAGCAATACTGTTAATAATTTATTTTTTTTTCTATTTACAAATTAAGATTTATTAATTTTTAAATTATATTATTTGTTTATATATTTTGTTTTAAATAATACTGTTCTTAATGAACATTAATTTGACAGCCTATCCTTGGCATTGGCTTTCCAAAAATTCGGTTAATTAATGAGCGGCTGTTGAATTTGTTAAATGAATGCTCCTATTGCATTAGTTAATTATAAAGCAATTTTGACTTTGTCACTTTTTCATCTCAAGCCCACTGGTCATTCATTTTTGTTTATTGTCGATGATTTGTTTATTTGCGCCAAATATAAATAAAATAGTTCACTTTTTTTGGAAATCAAAATCAAAAATTTATGGTTGAGAATTTTGATTTTGATTTTCCATTAAATATTTTAGTTTGTCCACATTTAATGATGCTGTTAATAATATATTTTTTAATGTTTGATTTTTAAAAGTGTTTTAATTCCCAATAAGAAAAACCTTCAAGGATTTCTTTCTTTTCCTATTAGCATAAGTTAGTCATTTTTACACTATATTACTTTTTCGTAAGCAGCCCTTAATGATCTTTTGATTTATATTTGCATATTTTCTTAATTAATGAATGTATTATATATTTTTTAAGAAATTTATTAAAAATTTATTGATTTATTTTCGTTTGAGTTTATTTAAAGGAATTTTGTATCATTTAAATAATAAGCAAAGGTTAATGGCTTTTAAATCGTTGCTTTGTCTTTTACCCAAAACCCCATAAAGCTGCAATCGGTAGGAATCAATACCCTCTTTTCCTTTACGTTTAAAGTGATTTTTATGTTTAGTTTTGCCTGTTTATAAGCAAAAAATTCATTCCCTTTGCTGTGAGGGTAACAAAATTGTGGAATAAACTTGATAAAGAACTAATAAAAACAAATTCTTTTAATCAATTTAAAACAAAACTTAAAAATTCATTAGGGTAATAACCGGAAAAGCAAAAACAGAATTAATTTTTAAGTGATTTGGCATTTGTGTTGTCGATCTCAATTGACTTTGACCTCATTTTATTCATATATTTTGATTTTATTCTTGATCATCCATTTATTTATCACTTACTCTACGACAAAATATCTGAACAGTCGTCAGAGTAAGTGGTTTTTGCCCTTCTGATAACTTTTTTTCATTCACGAATAAATAAATTAATAGAAAAAATTTTTATTATCCTTATTTATATGAATTAATTTACAATTTATTAATATTATCGTAATAATATAAAAAATGTTATTTTCTACAAAAGTAACTATGATTTTTTGTTTCTTTTATGAATATTTTTATTAATAAAGCAAATTTATGATTTTTTTCTGTATTTTTTGAATGATTTTTTAGTGGTATTCCATGACCTTAATTCCCAACAAGAAATTAACATTTAGAGCAGAAAATTGGAAAGTATTAGAAAATAAGCTTTAAGAATATTTTTAAAATTATTTAAACAAAATACTTTCTTTTTTATCCCTTTCTAAATTCATATTTTTTTTTGTCAAGTTAGTAAAAAACTTTAATCTAAATAGCAAAATTGAATTCTGAAAAACCGATTTAGTAAAATTATATAAAGCCGAGAATGATTGATAAACAAAATTTACATTTACGCAATTTTATTTGCCAATGAAATAATTAATATATTTTAATAAATTTTAAGGCTTTAAATATCAAAAAACGTTGGTATAATAAACTGTATTTTAAAAAACAAAAATATTAAAAACTAACAGAAAAGATTTGCTAACGAAAAATTACTTAATCGTTCAATTTGGAACTCTAATTTAAATATTTAAGAAATTGATTAAATTATTTAATAGAAATATTTTTGTAAAGTCACAGAGCAATAAAATTTTAATTATAATATTTTTATAAAGAAATAAGTTAATACATTTGTTTATATTTATTATGCCATTTATTAAGTTTAATTTTAGTTATAATTTTTATTTTTTAAATTTATGAGTTAATTCTCACTTGAGGATTGTTCGGAATGGCGGATCCTTCTCACCAGCGTATAATCGAGGAAATACGGTATTTTTAATTAATAATATACGCTTCTTTTGCAAAAAATTATTACTAATGGATAGTATAATAGTATTTTCATAATATTTTATATTATAGGAGGTGTTAATTTTATAAAGAATTTGTTATTTACCTTATACAAATTATTACTTATTTTAATAATAATAAAATTTTAATTTTGATGATATATTTGTGTTTTATAATAAATTAATTTTGTTCCTTTATTAGAACAGATCACACCCCACAGGTTTCATGAAAATTTATTGCTATTTTATAATTACTATTTCGTTTTGACTATTAAAGCTAAAAAATATTTAAAATTTTTAAAATTGTTTTTCTTATTACTGCTGTGGTCTTGTGGTTATTATCTTTTGATTATTTTCATTCTTTTTTTGGTTCAATTCTCACACCAATGGTGTTATAACAGTTATTTTTTTTGTGAAAACTGCTAACTTTTTTCAATATAACTTCATATTTGGGTTTTCAACTAATATTTTGGAATTTTTTTTCATTAGTTTTTATTTTTTTGTTATATTTATTCATTTTAATATTCATTAAATATTGTTTATATTATTGTGGTAATTATATTTTTTGATTTATTTTATTTTATAATTATTTCTTAGCTTTTTCATCGATTAAATGTCAGTAGTCGATGTTGGCTGTGAAGCCTTCCATCGCCTTTGAATAGATTTATATATTTTCAATTAAAAAACTTTATTACTAATTGAAAATCGTAAATTAACTCAAATATAAAAATTTCTCAAGTAGTTACTCATCACCTTTTTCGCCCTTAGATTTCAGTCCCGTCATTTCAGTCCCAGTGGAAAGGGACATTTCAGTACCAAATTAAACTTTTAAAAAACACCTACAATAAATATATATATAACAACCCTGAACAGGTAAAAATTGAAAAAACATCTGAAGGGGTAAAACCCAAAACCAAATCCTATTGGAGAAGGGAAAGAGATGCAAATGAGAGGGGTCAGCTGTCATGCCCTTTCGGGAAGGGAAGGACGCCAGGCCACCTGAGCGCCCGCGTATTTGCCATTTAACCACACGCAGGGGCCATTTGAGCGCAAGCTTATGATAATGGAAAGCACCAACTTGTTGGTCAGAGGGCAACTCTGTTCCAACCGTAGCATGAAATTTTATTGACAATGTGCCAATTGGACCTCATGCTTGAGCAAAGCTCAAGCTCCGCCCACTTTTGAGAGTATAAATACCCGACCATTCCTAGCGAAAAGCCCAATTCTTGCATTCATTTCCAATTCCTGCAGCGCCCAGCTCCTCTCTTCTAACCAAAAAGTCTCCACAGCGCTCTGCTCTTCTAACTCAAAAGCTTCCTCCAGTGCCCAGTTCCTCTTTCCTCACCATTTGTTTACATTTCTAACAACTATCATATTCATTTAATAAAACTAATAACATCTTTTAATACAAATCTCATGAATCATACACAATCTTATAATGAAGCGATCTTCAAATACCCAATCGTCCTCCTCCCCGAAAAAATCTCAAACCAATAAATGTATTCGTAAAATTGATCAATTTACTTCAAAAAGTATTAACCATCATTTCATCCGCTCCAAATCAAAATTTATTATTGAAGAAATTGACAAGTGTGCTGACCCCGCTGTGGAGCTCCGTTCATGCGTGCACAAGGCGGTTGAGGATGCTATTCATGATGCACAAAACTCTATTGGAGGAGCAAATAAGGTAGGTGTCATAATTTCCTCGGAACTTTTAGACCAGAGTGACATCATTATGCCAATCACACCCATTACGTCAAATATCGTCGACAGTGTTTAATCAATTTTGTAAAGTGGAGCAGAGCAAGGCCAATACATCAACCTTTACGGGGCCCCTTTTGTTGTAACCGTCACTGTCCTAAACACTGATTGTCTACCCCGCCGACGAACAACCAAAGGGAGTGCCCCTCCAGTCCTCTCTTCACAATCTCACATCTTCAAAATTAACAACAACGACAATTATTGCCTCTTTTATGCCCTGGAACTAATGCGCTACTACTCTTTGTATAAACGTGGAATTATAACTGAAAAACGCTGGAGATGGATGAACAATAATCAAACTACAGTTCTGCGACAAAAGGTGCAAATACTTCTTAGGGAAGCGGGGATTCCGAGAACTGAAACAGAATACGACGCGGAAATTTACACCCATCAAGTGCAAGGAATATGGAGCACAAAATATCCCGGTGCTTATTTTTTGAATAACATAATAATTTTTTTTGAAACTAAATAAAATTTCTTTGTCACAGGCGAGTATAAAATATTCATCTTTAATGACTACCAAACTCGTCCAATTACCAAATCAGACATCAATGAATACCAATTCCCTATTGTTCTCTACCACCATGACAAACATTTCGTTGGTATCAAAACCCTTTACAAATTCTTCAATAAAAAATATTACTGCCTCTCCTGTGAAAGTGTTTACAGTCATAAATCAAACCATTCAATGAATTGTTCATCTCTCTGCCACGGTTGCCGGGAGGTGAGCGTCGACTACCCCTGCGAAACCCAACAAGGATACTTCAAAAAATGTTTGTATTGCAACACCAATTTTTACAACAAGGACTGCTACGAACGCCACCTCCTCAAGGATTTGTGCACTAAATTTCAACGATAATAAGAGTGTGGGGTAATTTATAGCGTTAAGGTTCATGGGAATGTTGGCCATAAAGGTGGGGAAAAATTTTGTCGCCTGTGCAAGCAATTCCACGTAAAAGAAGAGGACGAAGAGAACCCCTGCAGCAATTGTTTCATTCAGCCCTTAAAGCTACACAAAACAAAACGATACCGGATCATTGCATACGACTTTGAGGCAACACAGGACAAGAAAATGGGCAACCGTTTCGAACACGAGGTCAACTTTGCAGCAGCAACCATCATCTGCACCGAGTGCATCAACAATGGAGAATGGCGAAATTCACTACACGGAAAAAGTGCCAAATTTGCGGTCCACACCGCACAATCACCTTCTCGTCTTTTGACTACACGGAGACAACAGTTGACCAAAAAATAATGATTTTGAAATGAATAAAAATGCACACTGTTGACTAAATTTTTATTATCAATTTAACAAATCCTAATATTTATTGAATTTAATTCGTTTTTTAATTCCAATTTTTAGTGGTTAGTTATTTACACTTAAAGCCAAAAATTTTAATAAAAACTCAAATAAATAAAATTAATTATATGTATTTTTCATAACGAATAAGTCGGATTTTTTAATACATTAATATTGTTCCATTATTTATGTTTAAGAATTAATAATAAGTTTTATTTTCCTACTTTTCTTTGCTAATTTTTTATGTAAATTTATCACTTTAATTTTTTTATATTTATTAATCAACTACTATGTTTGCTATCATTTAAATATATGCTCTGATACAGTGTCGATTTTTTGTCATTATATTCTTTAATATATGCGAATGTCGTATTAATTTTCATTTCCATTTTTACGATATTCGATTCAATGAGTTAAGCATATAATTATTATATGTTTTTCTATTTATTTTTGCATATTTTTCTACATCAATTTTTATGCGTTTATATGAATTAATTTACTATTTATTAAACAATGATTTTGTCTAAGAAACTTAAAATAATTATTTTCTTAAAATATAATTAGGTTTGTATTTAATCGCATATTACTTCATTTTCATTAAATAATAAACAATTACAAATTTATAACATTTTAAATTATAAATTATATAAATACAAGATTAAAATAATGAATAAAATTGATATAAAAAATAAATACATTTAGTCAAACTGAATGATTTAAAGTGAATAAAAATGCACTTAGTTGACTGAATTTTTAATTAACAATAATTTAATCATCTTAAAATTTTTGAATTTATTTAATTCGTTTTTTAATCCAATTTTTCAGTGGTTAGTTATGTAGACTTAAAACCAAAAAGTTTCACAAATAATTTTAAAAAAACTTTCTTTTAAATTAATTTTGCTATTTTTTGAGAAAATCTTCAATTATTTATTTGTGTTTATGTCCAATTAAGCTTTTCTTCAATTATTTTATTTTTAATTAATAAACCCAAATAATTAAAATTCAATATATATTTTTAAAATTCAAAATAGTATTTTTCACAAAAAATAAGTAGCGTCCTTATTTTATATTAATATGATCCCATTATTTCATTGTTCGATAGGTTATTTTATTAAATAAAAGTTGGATAGTTTTGTCTGATATGTGCATCATTATTTGTTTTTTTCTATAATTATAGTTTGGATAACTGGTCGCATGTTCTTCGAAAAGCGTGTTCTAAATTTAAATGATTATTGTTTGCAAAATGAATTATTTTAAGCAACGAACCCTTTAATTAAAACAAAATAAGAAAATTTAAATATATTTTTGAACACAAAATGTATCTTTTTACAACGTTTAATTAATTTGATAATTTAATAAAATTCTTCACTTATTTCCGAGCTATGCTAAAAGATTTAGTTTTTTATAATTTATTTATTGTTTATTATTTTAGTTTATTTATTTTTAAACATTAAAACTTATTTAGTTTAAATGAATGAATATTAATAATACCTTTTTCAACTATTTATACTTTACCAATTGCTAATGCAGGATGAGATTTTATACAATTTAAAATGTTAATAGATTAATATTTGTTGTTGTTTATGTTTTGTATTATTTTTAAAATCGTTTTCAGGTCGCCCACATTCACTTTTTCCAATGCTCTGCTAACCGATTATTGATGCTGAAGGTGCTCATATATTCATATTTTTTATAATCAAGTAATTTTTTCAATCTTTTGATTTGTTGTTTTTAAATTTAATATCTTCATTAATTAATTATATAACACAGCGAATAAAACTAAATATTTTTTTATATTTACTTTTTACTTTGTTTTGATAATTTTATTAATTTAATATTACTTTTCATTATATTAATTAATTTATTTTGCTTTTTTTCATAATCTTATTTTTTAATTTTTCTTCAATTATTTCTCATGGCAATTTTGGTTCATAATATCTTGCAAATCACTCCATCTATTTCGCTCTTTTTCGCGCCAGACTTTCATTTTCATTTGTATAATTTTTTTGAACGTTTTTTTCATTTTTGTCAAAATAAATCATTTTATATTTAAAAAAATAGAAAAACAGAGGAAAAAGCAACCAAGGATTTTAAATCTCTTTGTATTAAACAAATTAATTTAATTTAATTTAATTGCTTTTCAGGAAATTGTTTTTTAATTTTTTTTAATTCTATGCTTCTTAAAATCTTATTAATGGAGAAAATAATATTGACTAAAATTTCTTTTCATATTTTTACTTTTTTTTCTTTTCAATTTTTATCAAATTAATTTTCTTTCTCACTTTTTTTAATTTATTAATCATGTCACCCATAAACTCCGCTTTGGTTTTGTATGTCCAACCATTCTGTTAATATTTAAATTAAGTTAAGTTAAATAATAAAAAAATAAAATTAATTTTTATATATAAGAAAACTTTTATCAGTTGTAGTATATAAGTAATTTTTATGATTTGCCAAAATTATGGTTTCTAAAATTTAATTTGGTGAATTTTATTTAAATTTGCATTAAATTAAATTAGGTATGTTATTTTCTTAATATTTAGTTAACAATTTTTATTTATTTTTAAATATTTGTTTATTTTTTTAGAAAATGCATTAATTATGGAAACAAAAATAAATAATCATGCTTGATCGTTTAGTTCAGCTTATATTGTGTTCGATTGGTTATTTTATTAAATAAAAGTTTGATAGTTTTTGTCTGAAAAGAATTTAAATTTATTATTTTGTTTAATTATAGGAATTTTTGTTTAAACTTTATTTATTTTTATTCTTGATTAGATAAACTGCTTGCGTTTTGTCCGAAATTGAGTTATAAATTTAAACTATTATGTTTTTTATATTTGTTGTACTAATTGTATTTAGTTTTGCGTTTTATTATGATACATTAAAAATAATTCTCTTTATCATGCTGTTACATCTATTTTATATTTAGTTGGGCCCCCGAATTTGCCAAAAATTAATTATTTGATTCAGTTTGAATAAATCACTTAACATTTTTTTACAGTATTTAGTGATTTCTCTTTGCATTTATTTGCTTAATAATTAAATTTATCACAAAACTGACTTAATTGGATATTAATTGATAAGAATGTATTTTGGGCTTTTTAATTGCATTATTTTTAGTTTAATTGGTAAATTAATTTTAACTTCAGTATCACAGTTCTCCTCTTTTGGGGGCCAGGCCGTTTTCGTACGAACACATGTTTTTGGACTATAACTTTTTTCTTTGCCAACCAAATCCAACCAAAAAAGTTGGAAAATTTGGTTTTTTGAATTCTTCTGACCATAACTTTTTTGAACCTTAACGAAATTTTTCGAAATTTTCAGGCTAATAGAGGATACATAGGGCTATCGAATGACACCAACAATGTTGGATTTGGTTTGCAAAGAAAAAAGTTATAGCCAAAAACTTGTGTTCGTACGAAAACGACCCCGACCCCCTCTTTTGCGTATGAAATAAAGGGAAACAAATATTTATTTTTGAATTGTAAATGAAAAAATTTGCTAGTAATAAATTTTAATTCAGAATTTTGGATCTACTTTAAAAAATTATATACAAATGAAAATAGCTGAGATCGAGAATATACTTTTGATCGGGTGTTTATTTAATATTTTTAAATTTAGATTTTTCTCCACTTTTTTATATTCAATTTTGACTTAAAAATATTACATATGTGCCAGGGGTGTGACTTGTCTCAGAAAAGACGAGAGCGAGAGTTTGGCGAGAGGCGAGAGTCCCCAAAAAGACGAGAGCGAGAGTTTGGCGAGAGGCGAGAGTCCCCAAAAACACGAGAGTTGGCGAGAGGCGAGAGGACGAGAGGCGAGAGTTTTTCAATTTTTTTCTGTAGCCTTATTTTTTAATTTAAAAAACTTCAAAATCGTATATTAAATTAGGGGTACGGGCCTGGGTATTTGGGCAAATACCGGGTCAGGGTATTGCCGGGTACAGAAAGCCGGGACAGAGTCCTAGTTTTTAAACCGAGTCCAAGTCATGAAAAATCCAAACAAAAATCTTTAAAATTTTTTCATGAAAATTAAAAAATATTTTCATGAAATATATTTATTTTAGAAACAAACTTTATTATTTGTCCATTTTTTCCACCTTTTTTTGCGGTGCGTTTTTTAAAACTTCGGGGACAGTTGGGGTCGGGCGGTGCCGATGGGCGCCGCCGAAAAAATTCTAAAATTTTGAGTGTAATATATTAACAGAACTTGTCAAAAAATGATCAAAGTTTTGGTTAAATTTGCAGTTTAAAGAAATTATTAAAAAAATTCTGATAGAGAAAACATTAAGAAAGGAAAGAAAGAGATTTAAGATTTTTTTTTCGCGTAAATTTGAAAATTTTTCTGGCTGCTCAAAAGTTCAATCTTTAGGGGTGTATTTTCAACTCTCGCCTCTCGTCCCAAAAAACGAGAGGCGAGAGACGAGAGGCGAGAGTACCAAAAATAGCGAGAGTTGGCGAGAGGCGAGAGACGAGAGGCGAGAGTTGTCCCACCCCTGATATGTGCCCACTTCTCTCATGACAAGAGGTAGTAGTTATTTTTTTCAAACTTATGATTTGATATTGCTATAATTTTTTTTTCAAAATCTTTATAATTTGCTGACTAAATTGCCCCTCAGGGGAATTGTCGTGCGGAACATATAATAAATTCTCATGTTTAAAAATTATAATAATTATTTTATCGTTTTTGTTTTTTTTCTAAACTTATTTTTAATAAGCTTCAATAATAAGTCATTAAACCTTTTACGCGATCATTACTTTTTATAAATTCTAAGGAATTAGTCTTTTTAAATTTATGTTTCAGTTTTTTAAATGCTTTTTTGTTGCTTACTAATATTTTACATTCATATATGTTTAAAATTTTTTATCATATTTATTATTCTTTATGATATTAATTTATGCTTATTCTTACAGGGTATATTAATTTAAATTTGCAGTATAAGTGAAAATTATTTTTGTAAATATTATTTTTGATTAATAGCAAAACAATTTCCTTTTTTTCTTTCATTAATTTATTAAATAATTAATCATATTCCTTCACTAATTATTATTTTTTCATATGTTTCAATGAAGAGGCTTCATGAGTAGTTTTAATATTTTATTGTGTTCTGAATTATTTATTTTATTATTATTTTTTACAGGATTTTACCGGCAAATTTTACTCTTGTGCAATTAATAAATTTAACTTAATCTTTTTTAATATATTTACATAATTTGGGATTTAATTATAGATTTTGCTTTTATTTAATTTCTTGAGTGTATAGATCATGGTTCTCTACAACATTCGAATTTCGTCGTTTGCCAATTTATTTATCCATTATTATTTTAACCCTTAAATTTTGTTAAATTTAATAATTTAAATTTTCTGAAAATATTTCTTTATTTAGTTTGTTTAATTTATCTAATTTTTTTTAATGAAAACGCTGAAAAAGTGTTGTCATAATTTTCTTCTATTATTTATGTATATTTAGTAATTTTGATTTTTTCTTAAATTTATTGAAGTGTTTGTAAAAATTTATGTTTTTGTCTTTGCTATTTGTATAATTTTCATTTAAACTTTGCTTGTTCTTCAATGCTTCTCCTTCAATCGACTATGAAGCAGTCAATGATAGCGAGTTTTATAAATTTAAAGAACCAGGGCCCTGCGGGCCCTGTGAAAGCGCCTGGGGCGCTTTCAACGCTGGCTCTAGTGGGAGATATAATTTGGGGCGTGCAAAAAGCATCTATTGGCCGCTAAGCGATCCTCATAGTTTAGGAATATGAGAATTTGGAAATGAACAAATAATTAATTTAAAAACGATATTGTTTTAAATTTAATTTAAATGCGACATTTTTATTTATATGCTTGTGATTTTTATGAGATTTTTTGTTAAATGTTATAATTCTAAAATAAATAATTTTCGAGTTGTCGCTCTTGCTGCTCTGACTTTCTCTTCCACTTTCTGGTCCTCTTCCACTTTCTGGTCCTCTTCCACTTTCTCTTCCACTTTCAGTTCCTCTTCCACTTTCTGTTCCTCTTCTTCTTCCTCCTCCACTTTCTGTCTCTCTTCCACGTTCTGTTCCTCTTCCTCTTTCCTTCCTCTTCTTATTTTCTTCCTCTTTCTCGTTCTCTTCCTATTTCTCGTTCTCTTCCTCTTCCTCTTTCCTTCCTCTTCCACTTTCTGTTCTTCTTCCACTTTATCTTCCACTTTCTGTTCCTCTTCCACTTTATCTTCCACTTTCTCTTCCGCTTTCTGTTCCTCTTCCACTTTCTGTTCCTCTTCCACTTTCTCTTCCGCTTTCTGTTCCTCTTCCACTTTATCTTCCACTTTCTGTTCCCTTCCACTTTATCTTCCACTTTCTGTTCCTCTTCCACTTTATCTTCCACTTTCTCTTCCGCTTTCTGTTCCTCTTCCACGTTCTGTTCCTCTTCCACTTTCTCTTCCGCTTTCTCTTCCGCTTTCTGTTCCTCTTCCACTTTCTGTTCCTCTTCCACTTTATCTTCCACTTTCTGTTCCTCTTCCACTTTATCTTCCACTTTCTGTTCCTCTTCCACTTTATCTTCCACTTTCTCTTCCGCTTTCTGTTCCTCTTCCACTTTCTGTTCCTCTTCCACTTTCTCTTCCACTTTCTGTTCCTCTTTCTGTTCCTCTTCCACTTTCTCTTCCACTTTCTCTTCCACTTTCTGCTCCTCTTCCACTTTCTGTTCCTCTTCCACTTTCTCTTCCACTTTATATTCCACTTTCTGTTCCTCTTACAATTTCTCTTCCACTTTCTGTTCCTCTTTCTGTTCCTCTTCCACTTTCTCTTCCACTTTCTGTTCCGCTTCCACTTTATCTTCCACTTTCTGTTCCTCTTCCACTTTATCTTCCACTTTCTGTTCCTCTTCCACTTTATCTTCCACTTTCTCTTCCGCTTTCTGTTCCTCTTCCACTTTCTGTTCCTCTTCCACTTTCTCTTCCACTTTCTGTTCCTCTTTCTGTTCCTCTTCCACTTTCTCTTCCACTTTCTCTTCCACTTTCTGCTCCTCTTCCACTTTCTGTTCCTCTTCCACTTTCTCTTCCACTTTATATTCCACTTTCTGTTCCTCTTCCACTTTCTGTTCCTCTTCCACTTTCTCTTCCACTTTCTGCTCCTCTTCCACTTTATATTCCACTTTCTGTTCCTCTTACAATTTATCTTCCACTTTCTGTTCCTCTTCCACTTTATCTTCCACTTTCTCTTCCGCTTTCTGTTCCTCTTCCACTTTCTGTTCCTCTTCCACTTTCTCTTCCACTTTCTCTTCCACTTTCTGCTCCTCTTCCACTTTATATTCCACTTTCTGTTCCTCTTACAATTTATCTTCCACTTTCTGTTCCTCTTCCACTTTATATTCCACTTTCTGTTCCTCTTACAATTTATCTTCCACTTTCTGTTCCGCTTCCACTTTATCTTCCACTTTCTGTTCCTCTTACAATTTAAATACCCGGATTCGTCTAACCCTAAAATTAACTCATTTTGAGATTTATAAATTATTTAAATATTTTTTAATATTTGTTTATTTTTAATTTTTATTCGATTAATTTTAATATTTAATTTAGACTTTATTATTCTATTAATTAAAAATATTTATTATTTTATTAATTCAAAAAATCAGTATCATTAATTTAAAATACCATAAAGTTAATTAATTAAAAAAATAAATTTAAAAAAACAAAAATTAGAATAATTTCAATATAATATTTGCTTTAAAATAATCAGAAGAAATGGGACTTTAACTCATGGGAAGCCAGCACCAAAGGAAGGCACACTAACTACTTGACCACCGGATCGCTTGTCTCCTTTTAATTTCCTTTTCACTTTCCTTCTTTTTTGGCATAAAATATTTATAATTTTATGTTTAGGTAACTTATTAATTTGTCTCCATTTTTTAAATGATTTTGCACAAAAAAGGTCAAACAATAGATTTTTGGGCTAAATTAGGAAGAAAGAATTATTATTTTTAATATTTAAAATAAATTATTTTTAATAAACTTAATTAATTTTAAAAAAATAAAATCATTCAAAAAATGTAATAAAAAAATGGATGAAAACACCCAGAATAGGTGGGACCCGAACCGTCGCCCACCACCACCAAAGGCAAAAACTAAAAATGTATGCTATTAAAACAGCAATAATTTAGCTGGAAATATTTATTGAATAAAAGTAGGAGCAGTAAAAAACTGATGATGTAAATGGAACAATTGATAATGAACTGGGGAAAGAAAAGGAGGAGACATTTTTTGCTTATTGAAAAGGCGAGGTTAAAGACCACTGGCGAGTGTGCATTACATATAAAAAAAGGAAAGAAAAGAAAGTAATCAATTTTTATCCAAAAGTAATAAATATTAAAAAAAAATTTAAAACCAAATAATTTAAATATAATATTTGACGGGAAAATCCCATAAATTATTGGGACTCGAACCCACAACACCCCATGACCAAAGGCAAGCACACTAACCACTTGACCACCGGGTCGCTTACCACCATCCCTTTTAATTCCCTTTTCCTTTTCCTTCTTTTTTGGAAGAAATCCCGATCAAAGGTGCTTGAGCTCCCTTTTTAGGGCACTTCCCGGACCCGGACCCAAACAATTTTGGTATCATTCGAAAGCCCAGACTTTGTAGACTGAGGCAAATTGTTTCGATTTTCGATTTGACTATTTTTAAGGTATGCAAAAAACGTTCAAAAATGGAACATCTCAAAAAAGTGCAAATTTTGACTCGTTTTTCGAACACAGTTCGAACAATTCTTAACCGATTGGGATGCCGATAGTTTTTCCTTATAGCCAGTCCAAAACCCTATCGAATGATACCACTCCCGACCCGTAACATTCGGTAGAAAGTCTTAAATTAGTTTTTAAGCTTGAAACTGGGGTATATTATTCTTATATAGGGAATTGAATTTCGTCAAAAAATTAATTATTGCGTCTGAATATTTTTGTAATTATTCTTATTGCAAACCCTCACCAACATAATTAAATTATGCATTTTAATTAAATTTCCTAGTTTTTAGCTAAGCTTTTATCTTTAAATGACATTTTTAAGTCTTTTAACTGATTTTGTTTTTATTGCATTTTCAATTTCATTTTTAATATTTTTAAATTATTCTATTAATAGATAAGTCCACTAATATATTTTCAACTAATTAAATGCAAAAAATCATAAAATTCATTAAATTACCTTTATTAAAAAAAAAATTATTAGTCTTTTAAAAAATTTCTTTTGATATATTTTCAAATTAAATTTAATTCATTCTTATATTTATTAATTTATTTCTTTATTTCTAAGAGTTTTTTTAAATTTATTTAATATAATTTTTTCCGCTTATTTTTTATATTTCAATTTTGGCTCAACGATTCCTTTTGCCACCTTTCTCGTGAGGATGTAGCTGATATTTGTATGTTATTTTCATTTTATAATATTTTCTAATTCTTGATAGTTGGTTAATTTTCAGTTCTTAATTTTATAAAATACCAGAATTGAAATTTTTATATCTTTTTTTTATTTTCAAAATTTTTCTTTATCCTTTTTTTATAGTATTTGTTATTTTGAAAGTTGATTCATTTGCCATATTTATTTATTCCAAATTAGCAAAAGTTTATTTTTCCTTTGTTCATTAATTCATTTTGATATTTTTCTTTTTAAAATTTATTTGAAGAATTCAATCTGAAATAAATATATAATTTTGTAGTCATTAATTCATTTTAGGTTTTAATTTGTTAATTCTTTTGTTTAATTCTTGACTAGAGAAATCCTTAGAATGTTGATCTTCGCTAATTTATCTTCCATTATTTTCGCTGTTACTATTTTGTTAAAATATATTTAAATTTCTGAATATAATTATTTTTATTTATTTTCCTTAATTTTTTTGACCTTGTTATAAGTTATGCTCTCTTATCATTGACATTTATTTTAAATTGCTTTTATTTATTTATTTATTTTTGTCTGAAAGTCATTGTTTTCTGTTTAATTTAGCCGTTAAATTCTTTTTGTTTATTTAAAAAAATTTAATTTCAATTATTTTATAAATTTATTCAAAAATATTTATTTTAATTAAAATATAAAGTTTAAATTTTTTAAATTGAATGAACAAAATTCTTTTATATTTTGTATTTTTACAAGTTTTTTCTTATAATGAATGAGATGCATTCGGCCTTTTATCGTTATTTTTTTATACCATAATTATGTTTTAAAAAGAATTCAATTATAGTCAAAATTCAATAATTTATTTTCACGGTTTCTTTTTTCATTTCTTTTTTAATTTAAATTGATAAAATAAATGAAAATATAGGGATGAGAAGATTTATTTATAAAATGTTAATTACTTATATATTTATTTATTTCAATTTATCATTAACTAGTTTATCTTTTACCAATTTATCAAAAAACTGAAAATGTCTGATATTTGGAATTTTAATTTGATATTTAATTTTCATAAAAAACAAAAGTAATATTTCTTGATTCCATATATTTAAGTCATTATTAAAAAATGACGCTAATTGAATTTTCCTCAAAACCATTGGGGTGACCCTTTTGTATTAGAAATTATTTGCCATAATAATTTTTACGCAAACTTCCGCAGGGATTTTGAGTGGCTGATCATCTCCGAAATCATTTGCTAAATTTGAACAAAAAACCGAAATTCGGCAAATTTGAATTGCCAATTTTTCGAGTTGGGACCCGGATTATGAATTAGTCAAATTGATGTTAAATTCGTGACAACGAGCGAAACCCCTGACAAAATTTGTTTTTTTTATATTTCTTTACTTTCTTTTGATAAGCCATCTTAAAATATTTTGTTTAATTTTATATGGATACTGTACTGTTTTTATTAGTTAATTTATTTTGCTTCATTTCTATTTTTTAATTTGTTGTTTAATTTTTCTTCGATTATTTTGAATGCTTTTGTGCCTCAACAACAGCTTGACACATACTAGGATAATCTATATTTTTATTCGTCAAATTTTCAAAAGATCATTTTATTACATTTAAAAAATTTGAAAATTTTTTACATTAATATTAGTGGCATTACGTTTAATCACTTTAAAATATAATTTAAAAAGGTTGAAAAAATCCTATAGGATACTTTTTTTTATCAAATTTGTTAACATTAAGAAAATTTTTTTGTTTATTTGAGAAAAAATCATTCAGCTACGAAGTTTAAAAATATAATATAATTCATTTTTTTCATTTATTTGTTATTTTTTCAGTTTTTGCCTGAATCCAGGTCCCGGGGAGCCTGGATTCTTTTCTCTCTTTTTTCTATCACTTTAATTGTCCGGTACTTCAGTCTTTCGCGCAACAAATTTAAATTTTCACATTTGAACTTTTTCTCCATATTTTTAGCAAAATTTGATTATCCAAATTTATTTTTTAATTTAATTTTTAAAAATTCATGGGTAATGGAAAGTAATAAAAGCTTTTTTTCAGCTTTTCGCTATATTGCATATACAATGATAATTATTTAATTATTTCATATTTGAGTTTTATTTTTTATTTTTTTATATTTATTCATGAAACATTTTATTTTATTAAAATATTGTTTATTAATTTATTATTTATTTGATCCGGTATTTATCTGTATGTTAAATAAATTGGCGATTGTTCGACATTTTGAAAATTTTCTAAAGATTTTAATTTAAAACTAAAACACTTAGTAAATTGTTAATTATTTTTGTATTCGGAATATATTAAAATATTTTATTAGCGTTTTCTATAAAAATTTTCTTTTTTTAATGAATTATTTTATTTTATTTTTGCACTTAATCGGTCCATATTTAATATTTTGCTAGTTATGCTATTAATGAGTTGAATCATATATTTTTTTATTCTATTTTTGAATTTTAAAATAATTATTAAATATTTTAATTTATAAATTCAATAAAATTATATAATTTATTATCTCTATTTCACCCGTAAAATTGATCAAGGCCAAGGAAAAATAACTCATTTTTTCAGGAGACCTTATTCAAATATGGGCGCTATTACTAAATTACTGTTTTTGAATTTTGTTGAAAACCAAAGGGTGCTGGGTCATTACTTAAAAACCATCATTATGAAAATTTTTGTCGAAAAATTATTTATAACTTTGCTCGAAAGCAACCAAATTTTTAATTCTTGATATCATTTGATAGCCCTAAGTGTTCTCTATCAGTCTGCAAAATTTCAAAAAATTTCGTTAAGTTTCAAAAAAGTTATAGCTCGAGGAACTCAAAAAACCTTTGATTTTCGAACATTTTTGGCCATAACTTTTTTTAAACTTAATAAAATTTTTTGAAATTTTACAGGCTCATAAAGAACATTTAGATCTATCGAATGATAGCAAGGATTAAAAATTTGGGCTTTTTAGAGCAAAGTTATAAGCAAAAATTTTCATTATGATGGTTTTTTAAGTAACGCCCATTATGATGGTTTTTAAGCGTGCTGGGTCGTTTCCTAAAAACCGCCACCATGGGCGTTTCCTAAATCCGCCAGGGCGTTTCCTAAAAACCGCCATGTGGTAGGAAAACAAAAAAATGTAAGACATATAAATTCATAACTTGGTCCATTTTCAACCAAATTAATAATTCTTCGTATCATTCAATAGCTATAGATGTTTTCTATCAGAATATAATTTTATTAAATTTTTTACTTAAGTATATAAAAAGATATGGTAATTAAATTCCACAAAACCTTAAGTCAGAATTTTTTGTCCAGAACTTTTTTGAAACTCAATGAAATTTTTTGAAATTTTAAAGATAAATAGAATAAATAGAGTACTTGAAATTCTAAAAAGAAAATCGATTTGTGAAAATATTTTTCCTCCGTTTAGAGTTGCAAAAATATCCTCTGGAATTGGCAGTGGGTGTTGAGAGTCGAGAAGCGCGTCGTTTAATCCCGTTGAATAGTCAATGCACATCCGTGCTGATCCGTCGGCCTTTTTCACAATCAAAATTGGAGCTGCCCACTCCAAATGGTCGACTTTTGTGATAACGCCCAATTTTTCTAATCGGCTCAATTCGCATTCAACGACATTCATTGAATTGTATGGCACCGGGCGTGCCTTACGATAAATTGGCCTGGCGTCTTCTTTTAACGTGAGATGCGCCTTCTCCTTCAAGCAGTGTCCCAACCCCTCGTTTGTCACATCGGGGAAGGAAAATTTTAGTGCCTCGATTTTAGCTTCGGTTCCGGCAATTTGCGTTGCGCCATCAGGGATAATTTGTCCCGTTTTGTTGCCGGCTGTGCACGCATTCACTGCCACATTGCTGATTTTCTGCCTTAATTCCTTTAACAGCCCAAATTTGTCCATTGCTCGGCGACTCAGTAGATTTAGTGACCCTTGCTTGGCCACATAAAATTCCTCAACAATCGACTGGCCGTTTAATTCAAACGTTGTAGTCCCTTTTCCGATGAATTGGACTCTTTTGCCATCGAATGTTTTTCCAATTTCATTGCACTCTTTGATCGGTGGGTTCCCAACGCTGGCATGTGTCCCTTCGTCAATGATTATGACGTCCGATCCAGTGTCGAGATACAATTTGGCTGGTTTTCGGTTCATCCGAATCTTAACCTTGAGCGCCGTATTTGGGGTGTTCGTTGTTCCAGCCATGCCAATGCGAAGATGACCGACTTTGCTTGTCGTAGCCCTCTTGGACTTCATCTTTTTCCACCACGCATGGACGCTTTCGCATTGCTTCTGAATATGGCCTACAAAATTGCACTTATTGCATTTTGTTGTTTTGTGCCGGCAATCGTCCGGCCGGTGTCGTTCTTCTCCACAACGCCAGCACTTCATTTTAGCTGCGTTGTTTTGTGTCTTTTCAGTTGACCACTTTTGCGGGGAATTTCCTTGCCCCTTTTTCTGCACGGCATTTACAGCACGCGTGTTTGATGGCATTTCGACTGCCTTTGCTTCCGAAATCGTTGACTGATAGTTTATCAAGTCTTCGACGACTCCGTCATACCTCACATTGTCGCCATCCGTTGCTAATTTAGCAAGGATTCGCTGCCTTAAAGCTGCGTCGTTTGGCGATTTCAATGCGGTCAGCAACATCAAACAATTAAATTGCTCCTTTTTTAAGTCGTCGAATTTGAAATCCGACAGCAGCTTTTTGTGCCGATTTACGAATTGTCTGAAGTCCTCACCATCCCCTCTCACCGCTTTCAAGCATTCGTACCTGTCAATGAAAATTGACTGAGGTTTGGCAAACAATTTCTCCAGCTTTTGGATTGTTGTCGCAAAATCAAAATCGGTGACGGCGGCCGGAAGCACTGATCGGCTGTACTCACTGAATGCGTTTTCGCTCAGCTTGTTCATCAGGCACTTGACTTTGATTTCGTCATTGGCCATCGGTGCAGCACAATCGAGCGCAAACCTTGAAACGGTCCAGCCATTCCACGACGCGACTGCGTTCATCATTTGATTCGAACGGCGAAATGTCGGGAAGAGCCGGGATGATGGTGATGAGATTTGGCTGTGCCAATCCTGCGGCATTCGGTGCATTTTGGTTCAGCAGTTGCGCAATTTGCTGTGACTGCTGTTGAACCATTTGTTGCTGTTGGTGCATTTGCTGTTGTTGTTGGGCCATCAAATTGATCAAATCTTGGAGATTGACATTTGCCGCCATTGTGAATGATCAAACCACACTGTTCGGGGTTTTTGAAGTGCCGAAATTGTCGTTCACCACTTATTGTTTAACAGCGCCAAGATGCTAAACAAGTGGGTGCGCGTGGATGAGCTGAATTAGTATCGCCAAGGTACTAAGACAGCAGCGCAAAATATCTCTGATTTCAAAATCGTATGATCGACAGATCAGAATTGTCGGCAGTCCACAGTTTGGTTAATCCGGGCGTCGCCAATGTTCGGTCTTGACACCGAAGCAAAAACAATTTAACAAACAAATTTATTTGAAGAAAATTAAATAACAAATAAATAAATTAAATTGGACGGAGAAGCACAATATTTGGAGAAGAGAGAACAACAAATATAATCATAATACCATGAATGAATGCATCATGGGGAAGGATGGACATATAATCAATAGGTCAGAGTGCGAGAAGAACAGAGACAGCGATTAGAGACTATGGAACAGAGAGAGAGAGAGTGGCCTTCGGCGGCGATCAGAACGACGTCGCACCTGTTGTGGCGGTGGCGATCGACTGCGGCGATTTTGCGGAATGTTCTGCTGCTCTTCTACAATTTGTTGTTCCACAACATTGTCCGGTTCCCCAATAGGGTCAGGCATATTTTGAGTGAAATTTTACAGGCTCATAAAGAACATTTAGATCTATCGAATGATAGCAAGGATTAAAAATTTGGGCTTTTTAGAGCAAAGTTATAAGCAAAAATTTTCATTATGATGGTTTTTTAAGTAACGCCCATTATGATGGTTTTTAAGCGTGCTGGGTCGTTTCCTAAAAACCGCCACCATGGGCGTTTCCTAAATCCGCCAGGGCGTTTCCTAAAAACCGCCATGTGGTAGGAAAACAAAAAAATGTAAGACATATAAATTCATAACTTGGTCCATTTTCAACCAAATTAATAATTCTTCGTATCATTCAATAGCTATAGATGTTTTCTATCAGAATATAATTTTATTAAATTTTTTACTTAAGTATATAAAAAGATATGGTAATTAAATTCCACAAAACCTTAAGTCAGAATTTTTTGTCCAGAACTTTTTTGAAACTCAATGAAATTTTTTGAAATTTTAAAGATAAATAGAATAAATAGAGTACTTGAAATTCTAAAAAGAAACTTCAATTGGCGTTCGTCAGGCCATCCATTCCTGACGAAATTTTTTCACTTGTTGGATGATTTCATCCTTTTCCGATGCCTTGACGAGGTCTGCAAATTTGATCGGCAATTTTTCAATGGTCGTGTCGAAATTGAGTTCAATTTCTTTTTCAACACAAAATGAAGCGATGACTTTTTCGTCTTCACCGCTTGTGTCTTTGGCAATGAGTCGCGAGAGTGCGTCAGCCTGCCCAAAGTCTTTCGTGTTGATGTACTCAATCGCGAAATCGTAGGCCAAAAGTGTCAATGACCAACGAAGCAATCGATTTGCACTGCATTGGCGGATCCCCTTTTTGCTGCCGAAGATGTTTAGTAACGGCTTGTGATCCGTCTGCAGTGTAAAATGTCTTCCGTAAAGCATCTTATGAAATTTTTTTACGGCGAAAATGAGCGCAAGTCCTTCCTTCTCAATCTGTGAGTAATTTTTCTCAGCGGGAGAGAGAGATTTGGAGGCATGCGCAATTGCCTTGACCTGTCCATTCGGAAATTTGTGTTGAATTACCGCTCCAATTCCAAATTCTGATGCGTCGGCTGCCACAATAATCTCCAATTTGGGATCGTAATGTGTGAGCAGTAAATCAGAAGTCAAAATTTCCTTTAACTTCTCAAATGCGTTTTGACAATTTTCCGACCAATTCCATTCATTCTCCTTCTTCAGCATGTCGTCCAATGGTTTCCGGATGAAACGCATATTTTTGACGAATTGTTGGTAATGATTCACCATGCCGAGAAATGAGCGAAGTGTGGAAATGTTTATTGGTGCCGGCATTTGAGTGATGGCCTTGATTTTGGTTGAATCTGGACGGCGACCATTCCGATCAATAATCTGTCCCAAATATTTGATTTGGTTGCGGAAAAATGAGCATTTTTCCAATTTGACTCGGAGTCCATAGGCCTGGATTCGGGTGAACACTTCTTTCAAATGTTGAGTGTGTTCTTCGATTGTCCCGCTAACAACAATTATGTCATCCAGGTAAGCGGTGGCATAATTCAATCCGGCCAGCATTTTGTCCATAATCGATAGGAAAATTGCTGGTGCCGTTTTTATTCCGAAGGGCAATCGCTCCATGCGATAATTTCCCTTATGCGTTGCCAAACCGCATAATAATTTTGATTCGTCGTCCAATTCGATCTGTAAATAGGCATCACGCAGATCGATTTGTGAAAATATTTTTCCTCCGTTTAGAGTTGCAAAAATATCCTCTGGAATTGGCAGTGGGTGTTGAGAGTCGAGAAGCGCGTCGTTTAATCCCGTTGAATAGTCAATGCACATCCGTGCTGATCCGTCGGCCTTTTTCACAATCAAAATTGGAGCTGCCCACTCCAAATGGTCGACTTTTGTGATAACGCCCAATTTTTCTAATCGGCTCAATTCGCATTCAACGACATTCATTGAATTGTATGGCACCGGGCGTGCCTTACGATAAATTGGCCTGGCGTCTTCTTTTAACGTGAGATGCGCCTTCTCCTTCAAGCAGTGTCCCAACCCCTCGTTTGTCACATCGGGGAAGGAAAATTTTAGTGCCTCGATTTTAGCTTCGGTTCCGGCAATTTGCGTTGCGCCATCAGGGATAATTTGTCCCGTTTTGTTGCCGGCTGTGCACGCATTCACTGCCACATTGCTGATTTTCTGCCTTAATTCCTTTAACAGCCCAAATTTGTCCATTGCTCGGCGACTCAGTAGATTTAGTGACCCTTGCTTGGCCACATAAAATTCCTCAACAATCGACTGGCCGTTTAATTCAAACGTTGTAGTCCCTTTTCCGATGAATTGGACTCTTTTGCCATCGAATGTTTTTCCAATTTCATTGCACTCTTTGATCGGTGGGTTCCCAACGCTGGCATGTGTCCCTTCGTCAATGATTATGACGTCCGATCCAGTGTCGAGATACAATTTGGCTGGTTTTCGGTTCATCCGAATCTTAACCTTGAGCGCCGTATTTGGGGTGTTCGTTGTTCCAGCCATGCCAATGCGAAGATGACCGACTTTGCTTGTCGTAGCCCTCTTGGACTTCATCTTTTTCCACCACGCATGGACGCTTTCGCATTGCTTCTGAATATGGCCTACAAAATTGCACTTATTGCATTTTGTTGTTTTGTGCCGGCAATCGTCCGGCCGGTGTCGTTCTTCTCCACAACGCCAGCACTTCATTTTAGCTGCGTTGTTTTGTGTCTTTTCAGTTGACCACTTTTGCGGGGAATTTCCTTGCCCCTTTTTCTGCACGGCATTTACAGCACGCGTGTTTGATGGCATTTCGACTGCCTTTGCTTCCGAAATCGTTGACTGATAGTTTATCAAGTCTTCGACGACTCCGTCATACCTCACATTGTCGCCATCCGTTGCTAATTTAGCAAGGATTCGCTGCCTTAAAGCTGCGTCGTTTGGCGATTTCAATGCGGTCAGCAACATCAAACAATTAAATTGCTCCTTTTTTAAGTCGTCGAATTTGAAATCCGACAGCAGCTTTTTGTGCCGATTTACGAATTGTCTGAAGTCCTCACCATCCCCTCTCACCGCTTTCAAGCATTCGTACCTGTCAATGAAAATTGACTGAGGTTTGGCAAACAATTTCTCCAGCTTTTGGATTGTTGTCGCAAAATCAAAATCGGTGACGGCGGCCGGAAGCACTGATCGGCTGTACTCACTGAATGCGTTTTCGCTCAGCTTGTTCATCAGGCACTTGACTTTGATTTCGTCATTGGCCATCGGTGCAGCACAATCGAGCGCAAACTTGAAACGGTCCAGCCATTCCACGACGCGACTGCGTTCATCATTTGATTCGAACGGCGAAATGTCGGGAAGAGCCGGGATGATGGTGATGAGATTTGGCTGTGCCAATCCTGCGGCATTCGGTGCATTTTGGTTCAGCAGTTGCGCAATTTGCTGTGACTGCTGTTGAACCATTTGTTGCTGTTGGTGCATTTGCTGTTGTTGTTGGGCCATCAAATTGATCAAATCTTGGAGATTGACATTTGCCGCCATTGTGAATGATCAAACCACACTGTTCGGGGTTTTTGAAGTGCCGAAATTGTCGTTCACCACTTATTGTTTAACAGCGCCAAGATGCTAAACAAGTGGGTGCGCGTGGATGAGCTGAATTAGTATCGCCAAGGTACTAAGACAGCAGCGCAAAATATCTCTGATTTCAAAATCGTATGATCGACAGATCAGAATTGTCGGCAGTCCACAGTTTGGTTAATCCGGGCGTCGCCAATGTTCGGTCTTGACACCGAAGCAAAAACAATTTAACAAACAAATTTATTTGAAGAAAATTAAATAACAAATAAATAAATTAAATTGGACGGAGAAGCACAATATTTGGAGAAGAGAGAACAACAAATATAATCATAATACCATGAATGAATGCATCATGGGGAAGGATGGACATATAATCAATAGGTCAGAGTGCGAGAAGAACAGAGACAGCGATTAGAGACTATGGAACAGAGAGAGAGTGAGACATCAAAAGAAAATAACAAAAGAACAAAAAATGTCTTCCTTTTGGTCCTTGGGTGTTACCACCCGAACAAAAACTTATATAAAAAATGTTTAAGACATTGGGAAAAAATATTTTGAAATGTTAAAAATAAGTTACCAAGCGACCAGAAATTATATTATAATAGCAAATGTAAAAATTCAAAAAAATTAATCCATAAATAAATCGTGAAACTCCAACTGCAATTATATTATGACTAGGATGATATTTATAGAATAGAAAAACAAAGAATTAGGAAAATAATAAAAGCTTTTAAATCACTAACTACACAAATACAAAAGAAAAAAATAATTCATCTAGATAAATATTTGTATTAACAAAATTAAATTAAATAATGCTAAACAAATCGAATATTAATATTAATAATTTAGAAATTGAATCAATCATTGACGCAGAATCGACACTCAAAATAATTCAAATGATATAAATACAATAATGAAAAAGATTGTTCGTTAATTGAACCATTTATCTCTCGAAATTTTACAATAAAAACCAGAAAAATATTATAAAAACGAAAAGACACAACATTATTTGATATTTTAATTAACAATAAAATAGCAATTAATTCATTAAACCCTTAATTATTACATAATTATTTCATGGCATAAAAACTAAATTCTCAAAATTTATTTTTAATTATATGAATTCCAATTAAAATATGTAAAATAAATATACAGCAGTGATTTTAAAAATTGGAAAATAATTTGCTAAACGAAGAATTTAATAAAAGCCATTTATTTGTTTAAAAAGATTAATTAAATAATATAAACAAATTGATCAAAATTTCACAATGAAAACCAGCCAGATGAAAAAATCATTGAGAAATATTAAAACCCATCAGACGGTACTACATAAGACAAACCGAACACTACGAGAGATTAAAAAAATTAGCAATAATAAATAAATTTAAACATTTAAACAAAACCGAAGTTTAAAAGAAACGAAAAGAGGCATTTGAAAACAAATTAAATTAAATATAATTCCCGATGAGATCGAATAATATATGCAAAATATCATTTATTGTTTATATGACAAATGGAAAAATATGTGCGGTGAAATTTGTGAAAGAAATCAAACAAAAAAAACACAAATTAAATTTTAAAAAACTTCAAATTACAATAATTTTTTTGTGCTTTTATTTAAAATTTGTTCATTTGTTTATGATCCTTATTAACATTTTTTTGTTCAGTAATGGTTGAAAAAGTTGTGTCCGGCTTGTATTCTTAGCTTCGGGGGGGGGGGGGGGGCAATGGGAGCCGGAAAATCCGACGCCGGAAAATCCGACACTGGAAAATCCAACACTGGAAAATCCGACACAAGCAGATAATCCGACACCGGTGGAAAATCCGACACAAGCGGAAAATCCGACACTGGAAAAACCGACATGACACCAACTTTAAATTTAAAAAATACTTTGTGATTGTTTGAGTTAGGAATATTTAAAATACACGTAATAAAAGTTGCATACTTAAGTTTTTTAAAATAAATATTTTTATTGCCATAAATTCTATTTAAGATAGGCATATAATAACCTTATTTATTCCTATACCCTTTTTTAATCATCTCAAAAAATTTGTAAACAATCCGGCAAATGGAATCAGAGGAAAGGGCATGAAGCATAAGCAAGTGTACGTGGAGCAAGACATGGATCTCACAGAGGATTTATGCGACTCGCAACAATCACAACCCCTTTATTATTTGTTAGCAATATCCCATCGAATGGCGCAACCAATTTAGTTCTTTAAAATTCAATTCGAAAACTTGATAAACTTAGCCAGATATTAACTCAAACAATCAAAATTTTTTAAATTTAAAGTTGGTGTCGTGTCGGTTTTTCCAGTGTCTGATTTTCTGCTTGTGTCGGATTTTCCAGCGGTGTCGGATTTTCTGCTTGTGTCGGATTTTCCAGTGTCGGATTTTCCGGTGTCGGATTTTCCGGTGTCGGATTTTCCTAGAGCCGGGGCAACTCCCCTCCCGATCGAAAACCAATGCCTTTGGGACTGAATCAAATTTTAAACAGATGTTTTAATTTTTAAATTGAAACATAAAAAAGCAAAAATAATTATTTTTATCAAATTTTCAAGTTAAAAAGAATCGAGAAAGATTTGCTAGTGAAATATTTAGAAAGTGATAACATAACTTAATTAATTATTGCAAAATAATAAACGAAAACTCTATTTTTTGTTAAATATAAAAATTTGAAATCAAAAATCAGTTAAGAATAATAATAATTATTAATATCAATCTAAATTTCAATTTCAATTCAATAACTATTTATTAATTAATTAACCCATATAAAGTAATGCGTCGGAAGACGAAAGAATATTTAATGAGGTGTGATGATTAAATAAGAAACCAATTAACTGTATCAAAATTATAAAATAATTAACATAATCAAAATAAGAATTAAAAAAATCTACAAAATTAAATTAAATGAAAAAAAGTTTATAGATGCTTTTGTTTAGCTATTTTCGGGCAAATTTTGCCATATTTTTAAGGATTTGTTTTTTAGGCCATAAAATCCTAAAAATTAAAGAACATTTTTGACTTTCGCAGTAAACTTGAAAAATCATCTATTTTTATTTTTTGTTCTTAAAATCCCATTACTTTCGCCTCGCGAGGGATTTTAGTGTTTTTGTCTTCTTAATTCAAAATTTTGTTGATAATACAATTAAAACTGTGCGGATGAAAAGATTTATTAGCTCTTTAAGTATTTTTTTCTCGAAGATATTCTGTGGCGGATTGCAGCACTTAAGTTTTAAAAAATTCTAACAAAAAAGGGTATTTTAGTGCAAAAATCATTAATAAAATTTTAAAAATGCCGAGAACACATTGCCTAATTTTTTGAAATTTTCAGAACCCTATTGATAATAAATGCTTAGAGCTATAGAAAACACCAAAAATTATTTATTTTACTTAACAATGAAAAAATATGGTCCAAAAATTGTTAGGCGAGGCTTCGATTTTCTTACAGAATTTTAATTTTTATTAATTTTAGTATGTCCTTAAAATGGGCTTTTGTTACATGTTGAAATAATTTGTAAATTCAACTCTTTTGCTTGATAATTTCAAAATTCACGTTTTGGAGATGGACAAGAAGCTTAAAATATTTTTTTATATTACTGTTACTATTTTTCTTTTCTTCGGAATAAAATTTTTTAGAATTATTTTCGCTAATATATATTTTTTTCATTTTTCGCAATATATATTTTTTATTTTCCTTAATCGTTCCGTAACCTTGTTGTTTCTTTTTTTGCTCTCCATATGGTCATTTTATTTTAATCAAATTTTAGTTTAGTTCATTTTACTTCAATTTTATGTTTAAATTAAATATTTAATATTTTTCTTAGTTTTATAGAAATTTTCTGTATTAAAATTTAATATTTCTTTTTAATTATGTTTCTTGCATATTTTTTTAGTATTTTTTCTTTCATTTAACATGACTCTTGTCGTTGTTGACAGCATATAGCACGCTTGTCTTTTGACGACGATGATATAGACCAGCTTTAATTTATATGTACATAAATTAATTAATTTATTATTTATAATTTTTATATATATGTACTAATCGTTTTTTACTTTTTGCGTTTTTCATTTTTATTTTTCTATTTTTATAAGGTAAATTATTTTAGTTTTCAAATTTCATTTAATTATTCGCAATCAGTTATTTTTTATTTGTTATTGTTCGGTTTGTTATTGTTTTTTTTGTTTAATAACTTAATTGTTTTTTTTCATTATAAATAATTGATGGTCATTTGAAAAAGTTAGTATTATAAATTTAAATCATTTAACAAAATTTCTGCGATCTTTAACAGAATTTTTTTTAAGAAAATTGATAAATAAATAAAGTTGATATTTTTCTAAATTTTGATTATTTAATTCAATATGTTATATTTTATATATTTAAGCTGAAATTATATTTAATTGTCCGATCAAAAGTTTTCAAATATTATGTCGCTGTCATTTTTTGAATACAAAATTTATTTAAATATACATATAACATTTAAATAAATTTTAGCTGATATTTTGATGGTTATGTTTGATTCTTTTGTATTAGGATTTCATAAATAAATAAATAAGTCGTTTTTTATCTTATTATGCTATTAATATTAAGCTTAATAGTTACCTAATTTTACTTTGTTTTCCTATTTTTTTTAATTAAATATAACATTACAATTTTTAGTTTTATTAATTAAATTTATGAGCTCTTCACTCGAAAATTTACGCCTGAATCCTGTTTTAATATTTATATATTAAAATATTTTTCTTTAAATTATTTTTTATTTATGCTCATCTTTTATTATTTGCTGTTTAATGTTTTTAAATAATAATGAGGAGATAACTTCATATAAATAATGATTTTAAAGCCACTCAACTGATTTCTTATATTTATTTTTGAAATATTAAAAAGTAATTAATAGTTTTTTATCAGATTAATATTCGGAGACGAGCCTGATAAAAATATAAATTTCGGTTGATTCCACACGTTTCTATTTATGGTAAAGGCCAACTATATTCGCCTAATTTTCTTAATAAATATTAATTTGATTATTTATTTGTATTATTTACAATTGGCGGTTACTTATTGTTTTAAAATTAATGGTAATATTTTAATTTAGTTTTAAAAATTATTTAAATACAAAAATCAAAATTAAAGTATGCAAAAATGCCGATTTAATTTTGCAAATAATTTTAACCTACTTATATTTTAGTTAACAAAAAAAAACTAAAAAGGTATCTGGTAAAATTAAATTTTACAAAAGAAGAAGACAATATGTGCTTTATTTAATATTGCTATTTTTCTTTTTCTTTTGGGAATATAATTTTTATTTATATTTTCAATGTATAATTTTGTTAAATTATTTTACTTTTATGATATAATTTCAATTTTATTTTTTGCTAAATATTTTTTTTTATTTTTAGAATATATTTTTTATTTTCTTGGTCGTGCGCAACTTAGGTTATTCTTTTCCTCCGTATTGCTATTTTATTTTAAATTGTTTTGTTATAATTTTGAGTATTTAGAATTGTGCTTCTATTTTAAAAATTTTCTCCTATTTTTAATGTTTTTTAAACAATTAAATTTATTTATTTGTTAACTAAATATTTTATTGTTGATTGTCCTAAATAATAAATGTTTATTTTGTATTATTAGTCTAAATTAAAATTAATTTTTCGTAACTCATGCCTACCATTGACATATGAAAGTTTTATCAGTATTTAGACCTTTTGATTTTGTTTAAATTGTATTCATTGTATTTTTTTTTTTTGTAAATAAATGTGTTTTGTCATAATTTGCATTTTTAATCTGTGCTTCTATTTTTATTTTCATATTATTTTTAATCTTTTTAAACAAAATTATTTATTTATTTATAAATAATATTGTAATAATTCCATTTTCAATATTTTTATTCTGTGCCCAATCCCCTCTGCAGTAATTCTCCTGTGCGTCATAATATATATTTTATTTTATAATCATTTAATTAATTTCCTTTCCGGTCATTTCCTTATGAAAAGCAACTTTAATCAAATAAATTATTTAAAAATAGTTATATTTTGGAAATTTCAAAAAATTCCATAAAGAAATATTTTTAAAATTTTGGGTAATGTAAATTTTCTCAAAATTTATTCTCGTAATTTTCAAAAATTTTTTTCAATTTTTTAAAATATTTTAAAAATATTGAATTGGGCGATGTTAGTTTTAAGAAACGCGCTGGCACCCCTTTTGATTATTATTTTTTTTTCATTTATTCCTTTTAGCTATTTTTTCTTGTTTTTCGTATTGTGCAAATTAATAATATATATTTGCATGTAACCATAATGTCTTATTTTAATTATATAATTTAATTTACTAATTAATTAAATATTGGTGAATTTTTCTTACCAAAAAATTGTTCTATTTCATGCTTGTCCCCTGACTTGTTGCTTAATTTTTGAAGGAATATTACAAATAATTTTTCAAATTTTTATTTTATCATATTATTTTTTTTTAATTTATTCATCTTTAGATAAAATTGAGCTAAAAGTATGCTATATTATTTAGTAAATAAATTAAAATAAAAAAATATTAATTATTTCTAATTATATTTCGTTGATGAATTTTATCATTTAATTGTTTAAAAAAATTTCGTTTTAATAGGTTTGAAATGAATTTGGTGAGTATTAATTTTAATGCAAATTTTAATTATCAATGTTAATTCGCAAAATTTTTATTAAATTACTTAAATAAAAAATCGCTTTGATTTATTTTAATAAAATCTATATTTCTTAATCAGTTTTCATTAAATTGAAATTGCGGACGACAATTGCGGACCGTACAATTGCGGACGAGAATTGCTGAAAAAATTAACTGGAAGGATGGGCCTGGTCAGTACGATCCCTTCCGTATTACAAATTAAAAAAACTAAGTGTTTCGGCCCTTCCATAGACACACCAAACAAGAAAGCTCATAGCAATAAATAAATAAATAAATAACAAATAGACAGCATAAATAAGGAGCAAAAAGCAATGCATAAGTTGAGAAAGCTATAATTATGTTATTTTATTGGTTGTTGAAGGCCAATCAACAGCTTCTACGAATACAACTTATTAACACAAAAATAACTCAAGACTTTTTCCATTCATCAAAAAATTTCTTGAAGGCTCATTAATGTCTTAAAAAGCAAAGACAGAATTGCAACAGATAGATTAAGAAAATATGCAGTTCACAAAAGTATTTAGACCATATTAGTATGCTTCCTATTTGTTAGTTATTTATTTATTTATTGCTGTGAGCTTTCTTGTTTGGTGTGTCTATGGAAGGGCCGAAACACTTAGTATAAATAAGCTCCAATCTTCAATTGGACCACCTATGGTTGTTAAGACCAAAAACAAACGTTTACGTGTTGACTCATTGGGAGCTTACTAAAAAATGACTTGCCCTCAAAAGATTAGTGAAAACAGTCCTTTGGCAATAAACAGTGGTTTAAATATTTTCTCAATACCTCCAACAAATTTGGCAGTCGTTCGTTCATTCTTTCGTCAAGTTCTTCCCTTGGCGACAATCACTCAGGAATCACCATATCTCTTTAGGTTATACAGTGCAATTTGTGGACTGATTTGTCACGAATCTATCTCTATCTTGAATTGTCCATTGAAAAACCGGGAGCTATTGACAAATGGGTAGCTATAGAGGACACTGATGTCAGCGTGTCAGCAATTCAAGGAATTGGGCAAACGTTTGTTCAGCAATTAAAAGTGACCGTTGGAAACACTGAAGTTTACGATAGCGGAAATTTATATCCATTCAAAGCCTACATTACCAATGAATTGAGCTTTCCAGTAAATGCAAAAAAGAACTTTCTCGGCTCAACGGGATATTATCACAAAGAACGTCACGATGATCCAACGGATGATGGATTTAAAGAACGTTGTAAAATTTTAAAGGGGGTAATAATGCACACAGTTCCTCTCTCGCCTTGACTTTGACTTGGGAAACCAAGAACTCTACCTGTTAAATAATTTGGATTTGTTGTTCACAATTTACAAAGCGAAGGACACATTTCTTTTGCAAACACTTAAAGCTAATGACGACACAATGTACCGCTTGACCGTGCACGATGTTAAAATTTACGCTAAAATGATTGAGGTTCAGCCCTCACTCAACATGAATCTTTACAAGACACTAGAAAAACAGCCGGCTACCTATGCTGTTCGTAAAACCGAAATCAAATCTTCATATATTAGCAGTGGGCGCTACGAATTTGAATACAACGTGTTCAGCTCGACAATACCTCGTCGTGTAACAATAGCGTTGGTCAGTAACTCGGCTTTTAATGGTGATTACAAATTGACGCCCTTCAAGTTTGATCCATTTGATTTGCGAGAAAATTCAGTACATGCTGGGGGTATGGTCTATCCCGTTGTACCACATAAATTAAATTTTTCAAAGAATTATTATGTAAGAGCATTCGTGGAGATGTATGAAGCGTTGGGCATGGCTAATTCAGAACGTTCATTTGACGTTTCAATGGATCAATTCAAAAATGGATGGGCCTTTTTTGTAATCCCTTTGAATTCAACCTTAGACGACAGTTGTGGATTTGAGCTGTTGAGAAGCGGTACAACAAGTATTAGGGCTACATTTGATTCACCAATTCCAAAGGGGGGAGTGGAAATGATTGTTCTCGGAGAATTTGACCAAATGATTATGATTGATTATAATCGACATATTGTCTCCGACTCAAAACTTGGGTAAATTTATAAATAAAGCTCAAAATTATATTAGAGAAAAATGAATAACACGACGAAAGAAGGAATTGAGGTGTTACGTTCATCAGATGAGACTAATGACACTCTTTTTCATCTTTTGCTTCTTTCACATTATGCATTTGCCTTCCCTGTTTTTCTACTCTGTTGGTTCATAATAATTAAATTCCTCAAGAGGAGAGGTCATATATCCCCAAGCGAAGCGGAAACCATGATTGAGGAAATGAAAAATATTCAAAGACAACCACCAATATTTTTTCAATCAAAGTAGTGTAACTTACTTTGTTTTACAATGCATTATTTTTTACTTATAAGAATTTGGTATAATTTTAATTGTTATTGGAAATTTTTTTGTTAAAGACAAATTTTTAAATATTTAACTGTTTAAAAATAATAAATTATTGTTTATAATAAAACTTAATTCCTGTTATTAAAAAAAAAGTTTAGTCTCTCACCGCCACACGTCCGCCTCCGCAGCGCTTGTGGTGAAGCAAAGGGGAAAATTTTTCACCATTTAGTCAACAATTATCCCATTCCTTTGAGCTTCTCTCTGTGGCCAAGTGGTTAAGCTCCTCGCTTCCACTCTCAACTGTTCAGTCCACTACCATGTTTTTGATTATTCACAATTTTTCGGAATTTTCATCATAAAGTCAACAATTATCCCATACCTTCAAAAATTGTAGTTTAATAATTTTAAATTATTTCCCAATTTTCTCCTCTAGAAATTTAAATTATGGATATTTAGTCAGCGGAAAAAATTAGGCTTTTTAGTGAAATTTCTTTAGAAATTTTTGCTAGAGAATGATGATATAAATGATATTTGCTTATTACATTTTAATTGATATTTTTGCATTATTATTACAAAAAATACTGATAAGAATTTTTAAATTAATTTTCAATTTATTTGATGATTGATGAATAAACCTGGATTTTTACTCAAATTTCCGTAAAAATTTTTTTATTAAATTTCTGATATAATTGATTTTTTAAACATTTATTTCTTTATTGTTTATCAATTTATATTCCATAGGTAATTAAATATATTTAGATTAATTAATTACGTTTTTTAAATAATTTAATATTTTTCTGACTATTTAAGGTAGCTGTTTAGATATTTTTTTAAATAAAAAATATGCTTTTAAGAAGACAAATAATTTTTACATTGATTATATTTTTTAAGATATTGAAAAAATAAATTTATTCCAATTTTTTTAACTTTTGGAGTTCCTTTTTAAGTATTTTGCTTTTTGGAAAATAATTTAACAAATAAGTTTCTCTTAAACTTACAGTTATTCTTTCTATTATTTAAATTTTTTAAATTTTTTGATTTTTTGTAATTTTTTTTGAATATTATAGTTTTATTGTTTCTTTTTCTAGCTTCAATTATGATAAAATTTAAATTTATAGCTTATTATATTCTGTGATTTTAAAGTATTTAAATTACTTAATATCAGATTTTTTGCAAAACAAAGAAACAAATATAATTTTTTTTAATTATTTAAATGTTATTTTCTAAAAATTCTCTATTATTAACTTGTCTACTTCGTCAATACTTTTTTATTTGTGTACTTTTAATGCTTTAAAAACTTAAATTAATTAATATTATTCGAAATTATTGAGTATTTAATTTTAAAATATAAAAATTTTTATTAAAAAAAGGTTTTTTGTGAGTAATGTTTAAGTAAATTTTTATATATTTATAAAATTGCTTGCCCAATAAAATTGTAGAGTTTTTTTATTATGTTGATAACGATATAAATTTACTATTTTTTTCTTAGAAGCTTCTTGTTTATTTCATTATTTAATTATTTACATACACCGATCGAATAAAAAAAAGCTGAAATTTTTAATAATAAATTTTTTAAATTCAAAATAATTTATATTTATATAAATTTTATTAAGATATGATAATGTTTAAGCTTTTGTATTGTAATTCTTTATTTAATTGTTATGTAGAACAGTTTCAAACTTGGCTGTCCAATAATTCCATTATTACAAATTAAATTTTAGTTAAGTAAAAGACGATAATCTTTGTAATTCGAATTATAAAGGTATTTGCTTTTGTTAGTTTTAAATAATTCACTATAAATTTAAAAATGATATTTATTAATAGATGAATAAAAATAGTTTGAATTTCTTTATTTAGGAATCTCTAGTCCAAAAAATCTTAAAAAATTATTCAAATAATTGTAAAAATAAATAATCGACCCAATTAAAAACTATTGATAAGAAATGATTAGTATTCATTTATAGAAATTTAATTAAAAGCAGCCGCAAAAAAAGATCTACGACACTGATGGAATGAAATTTAAAATGTGAAGAAAACAATATTTAATAATACCAAAGACCTAAAAATTAATTACAATAAACACGTGAAATATCTGCATAATGATAATGAAGATACAAAATTGATAAAATAAATATTAAAAATCAAATCTAAAATTATTAAATTATAAAGCTAATTATTTTGAAAGTCAATATTTATGGGATTTCGAAAAATCATATAAAATATTACTCGATTCACATGAGATATGCATACAAAATTCAAAAATATAATAAAATATGGAATAACCACACGAGTATAAAGGAGCTGCTTGCAATTAATGTTTAAATAGTTAAATTTTAGTGATCTTAAAAATTTAATATGCATCAAAACGAGATCAATATGGTTAATTTGATTTATTTTTAACAATTTTAATTTAGACATTCTCATATTTATACGTCAAAATGCAATTATCAAATTTAATGAATATGTCTGGATTTCAAGAAAAACCTTTTTTCAAAACAACAATTGTTGCTGTTAACTTTAAAAAACATAAATTTATCAACAGCAGAGTGCATTTGATTAAATAATTTAAATAAAAATTTCGAATATAAATTAATTTTTTTTTGTTTGATCGATGTAATTTCAAATTAAATTTACTTTATTTATTCACTTTAGTCATTAGATTTAATCAATTATTTAAAATAAAATCTATGGGCATGAAACAAATATTTAAACCCTTTAATAGAAAGAGCTTTATCATTTATATTAAATATTGAATCCGACACACATTATTTTTTTCTAAATTATTATTTTTTTTTAACATAAACATTTATTGAAATTGCTTTTCTCATTTTTTATTTTATTAATCATGATACCTTTACCCTTTCGAATGACTTTTTGAATTGAGCCCATTCAAATTATGAAATGCTTTATGCATATTTCCGTGTTGGATTATGTTAGTTAAAAATGTTTTTATCTAATACGGCATAATTATTTTAATTCATGGAAAAACTTTTTGTTTGGTGCTTGGACGTTTGTTTCTTTCCGCCTTTCCAAATAATGTCCATCTTTTTTAATTAAAATATATTTTATAAATAATATTCTTTTTAGGTTTTCTTTATTTTTTTACAATTGCCACATATAAAGCGTTTTAGTAAAATTTTATATATAAATTATTACCATTTGAATAGATTTTTTTTTTTCCTTTTTCTGTTGCTTTAAATAATTTTATAATTTCCTAGCTTTAACTATTTCTATGTTTGTATAAAAATTTCCTTTTATCTTTTCAAAAATTATAATTAAGGCTTCGTTTTTTATGTAAATACTTTTTTTTAATATTTAATATTTTTTGAAAGTGAACGAGTATGTCATTTGCCCATATTTGAAACAAACATTAATTTAAAACAAATATTGTTCTAAAAATATTATTTAATAACTATAAAATATTTAAAATAAATTACCAAAAACATTATATTCCTTTTTCCATGATAAGGAATACAAGTATTATAAAATTCAAAAAATATAGAGGGTTTTATTAACAAATACTAAAATTATTCAATTTTAATTAGCGAGTATAAAACATGCCACTATAACAAACGAAGGGCTGCTCTACGGTTTTAAGACAGTTTAACTGCTCATAAAGTAAATCTGCAAAAGGATTTAAATCGGATTAATAAATAAGAAGCAACCCAATTAAAAAATATAACATAAAACCGAATTTAGAAAAGAAAATTTAATTATATAATCGCAATTAGTTTTTACATTTATTTGATTAATTATAGTTTTTAAAAAAACATTTTAAGAAAATTAAATTGAACAAATAGCGCCTTAAAGTAACTAAATTTATAACAACAAAAATTTTATTTCTCAGAAACTTCCAATAAATACCAAAAATTATCAGAAATAGTCTATTAATATAATAAAAAATAAATATAATGTAATGTTTCATATAGTTTTTTTTTTTATTTTAAATTTTTGGCTTTTGCAAATTTTTTATGATTAAAACAATATATTTAAGAAGTTTTAAAAGATTATTTAGCATTATTATCTTTTTGATGGTTCCTCTTAATTACGATAAAAACTTTTCGATTTCAATTTTTCTTAGTCAACATGTCTTTTATGTTTTATAATTAGCTATTTTTCTTGTCCTCTTCTCACAACCTTCATGGTAATCGATGATGATTGCACTTTTTATTTAATTTACATATATTCTGCATAATTATATTATTTTATCATTAAATATAATAAACTTATTTAATTTTAGTTTATAAAGTTTTTTGCTTTGAAAATTTGGTATTATTATTATTTTTTTGATTTAAAGCTTTTATTTTATTTTATTTTTTAATTTTAAAGAATTTAACAATATATTATTTTTTAATTAACATTTATCTTTTTAAATTAAATATTTTTGTTAACATTTGCATTTATATGAAATTAATCATTTTTAAATTTTATTATCATTTAAAAAATAATCTTTTTTATAAATGAATAAAATATTTTAACTCTTTTATTGATTTTTTAGATTTATTATAATTTTTGAATTATCTAAAATGTATTAGTTTTAAAAAATATTGATTATCGAATATCATTTTTGGTGTTTATTTTTCGAAAAAAATTTAAAATATTTAAAAAAAAATTTTTAAACATAGGTTTGTGGCATTGAAAAGGAAAGCGCTCGTTGCTCTATTTTAGGAAATACTGAAATACTAGGAAATAAACTTAGGGCCCTTAACGTTTCAAAAGGTTAAAAATTATTATTACAATTATGCAAATAGTATTTTATTGTTAGAATGAAAAAAAATTTAATTCTTTTAAGGCTTTTGTATTGTTGAAATTTAGAAATATAATATTTTAAGATTTACATAAATTGAAAGCTTACAATATGAACTCGGTCTGATATCAATAAATATATTATTTAATAATTATGAGTATTATGATTTATGTTTATAAAAAATTAGGATTTTCATGAATTTTTAAGTCTTATAAATCATAACTTTTGGCTGCACGCAACTGGATTTGCAATTATGGAAATCCGTAATTTCGGCGATTTTCTCAGTTACGGAAATCCGTAATCCGTAATTACGGGGGTCTAAAAACCCCGTAATTCCCGTAATCCGAAATCCGTAATCCATATTTTTATTTTAAAAAATCGGGTAAGTTAGGGTCCGGCGGTGCCGATAGGCGCCGCCGGGAAAATTTTTTTAAATTTTAATGATTTTATTAAGAAAAACCGATAATTTTAAAAATGCCAATTTTTCCTGGAAAAATTTTTAATTTTTCATTTCGGGGGGGAGGGAATTCCTTCCAATCCCTTTATGAGTTTTCTTAAAATGAGTAAAAAATAGGTTAGACAAAAAAGGGATGCCTCTATTTTCTGGCAAAATACCAAAATTAGGGGTGCCCGGAAAATGCGTCAGTGGAAAATGCGTCAGTGGAAAATGCGTCAGTAAAATTCTATTGTCTTAAAAAGACGTTCCTTGCGTTTTCGGGGGGCACTGACCACGAACCCTGTATCCATTTCGGCCAATTCCAAACCCCGGACCCGAATTCGAAC
Organism: Heterodera glycines; assembly: GCA_004148225.2. Lineage (NCBI taxonomy): Eukaryota > Metazoa > Nematoda > Chromadorea > Rhabditida > Heteroderidae > Heterodera > Heterodera glycines. The sequence goes on along the minus strand of CP049706.1, from coordinate 5,696,114 downwards.
AAAAAGTTGAAAGTTCAAATTTTCGAATTTAGCATTTTTTTGTTCAAAAGTGGCATAACATCTCTAATTGCAAGATTGGTGACTTTTAGTTTGTTTCCGTGTATTTAAACCGATTTTTAAGAAAAAACCTAATTTAGAAATTTATACTTTTCGACTTTTTGTTCGAGTTCGGGTCCGGAGTTCGGAATGCAGAACGGTGTTCTTATAGAGGTTTACTTCTATATTACAATACTTATGCCATAGAACTTTATTTTAAAATATTTGTATCACTGGCGCACTTGCTACTGACGCATTTTCCACTGACCGATTTTCCGGTAACGAAATTAGGGTGTAGCAATAACAAAATTATCTAATTTTTAATTCCTGAATAAATCGAAATGCGGGTAGGCCATTTAAATAGAAAATAGAAAAATTTGTTTATAAAATAATCTTATAATATCGTCTCGAAAAATAATCCAAAAGTCAAATTACTGATCAAAATTACGGAAAAATCCCAAAAATCCGTAACCCGTAATTACGGGAATCCCAAAAACCCGTAATTTCCGTAATCCGCAATCCGTAATTGCGTGCAGCCCTGCTTGACACCGTATTTGCTATTCTGTTTTCATTTATTTACAAAATCAAAAAGGGCATACAAATTTATTTTAAGCAGTTTAAAAAACAATTTTATTAAACTATATTATTATATTTGATCTAATTATATAGTGATTAAAGAAAATTTTTAAAATATAATAATACAGAAAAATTAAGTATTATTTTAAATACGAACAAATTATAAAATATACATTATGATGAAAGTGAACAATTAAATTTTAAAATTCTTTTCGTATATTTACGCTAATCCATGCTAGAAAATTTTTTAAAATATGTTTAAAAATTTATAATTTTCAATGAATAAAAAATTGGTAAGTTGATTAATTAAGGAAATTTTAAATGGAGGAAAAGAAAAGCACAGTAAAACGATTAAAAATAATTGCAATCAATATATTCTAATAAGAACAAATTTGAAAAAATTTAAAAATTTACAAAAATAAAAAACAAGTTACTAATATTGATATAAATTAAAAAATTTTATTTTAATACTTTAAACTTTTTTTGTTTCTTCTCTAAAGAGTAAATATTGAGGGCACTACAACTTAATTTGTAATTTTGAATATTAATTTCACCATTTTATTTATTTATCCTCTTTTTAATGATTGCCTTTACATGTTTTATGGGAAAAAACATTTAATAATTTTTTTTTATTAATAATATATTTTTTTAATTTGCATTAAAAACCATATGCGAATTTTTCTATGTATTTATATTTATCTATAATTTTCTTTATTTTTTATCACATTTTTCCTATTATAACAAAAAGAAAATATTACTAATTAATTTAATAAATAAATTCCTTTTAAGCAGGGTTTGTATATCTGATGCTCATAATTAGCCTTAGATAAATGTTATAATTAATGAAAAGATTGATAAACTCTACATATCATATTTTATAACATTTAATTTGAATATTTATACAATATTACAAATATAATTTTATTTAATAATATTTTTTTTATTTTAAATATCATTTTAACTGCTAACATCTCATTTAATACCCACATTTTTCTTAAATTAAATTTATCGCTTTTTTTGTGGCAAAACATACAGAAAAGTGTTGATGATCAGCGAAACGCTACTTTTTTATCCTTTTTTAGCAAGTAAAATTGTATAAAGGAAAATTGTAATTTAAGTTAGGATAAATAAATTTCATATTTACTGTTTTTTATTTATTTGTTTATTTTATATTAATGTTTATTTTAGAATTGGGCCGTTACGATATTTGTTTAAGAAATTATAAAGAAAAGGTTTTTCCAATTAAAAAAATCCTTTTATTATTATAATCAGGTGATAACTTCATTAAGCTTAACTAATTTTAATATTTTGATAAATTTTCCAAATTAATATAATATGATTTTTTTCGTTTGTTTCAATAAATCTTGTCATGCTAGTGATTAGTGTAACTCTCAATCTTCGTAATATTCTATGTATATTTATGTTCATAAATTTAAAAATTTATTTTGTTGGAATTTTAATTGTTTAATTCAATTGATGTCCTTTATGTTTTTCAGAGTTAGTGCGCTATTCTCCTTAAACATTTATTTATTCGAAAGCAATATGCACACACTTAAAAGGTCTGATTTGTTTCCGCTATTTGCCTTATTCGTTATTAAAAACCCGCAACTTGGGATTTTGTAAATCCAACATTTTAGCTTTTTCGACAAAACATGGCATAAAATTAATAAAAATTTACATTCTTGATATTTTTAAATAGTCTTTAGCCTTCAAAATTTCAAAAAAATACAGTAGAAAAGTTTTTATGAAAATAAAAACTATTTCTGCTAAAACTTATGTTAAATTTGATATTTAGAAAAATTTGGGCATCGAACAATAACAAGAATATAACATTTTTTATTCTGTTGCAAAAATATGTCTTGTCGAAAAATAGGTAAAATCATTAAGCTATTTTGCCAAAAAGATGAAAGGTAGGCATTTGAATTTGATTGCTCAAGATTTTACCAACAATGAGCAGAATTGGAGGTTTTTAATAATTTAGTTTTGTTTCTTCAACAAATTTGAGTTAATTATATATTTGTTTTTTTTAGTTAAAAAACTAAAAGGTAATTAAAATAGTTACAAATTTTTTTCCAATATTATGGTACAGTTTTTATCCAATTATTAAAGATGAAAAATATATAATTAAGATTAAAAAAAATATTTGTAATTATAAGAAATTTATTACTGTTTTAAACTTGACAAGAATTATTGTCAATATTTTTCCAATTAATGATTTTATTTAATGAATTTTTCATTTTTTTAAATTCTGTGATTTCTGCGCACTAGTTTCGATATATTAAGCATAAAAAAAGCATTTTCCATTTGGTTTAAGGCTTCTACGTTGACTTTTCTTATGCCTTTTTTTGCCTTTTTCGGGATTTTCGTGCCTTAAATGCCTTTTTGGCATTTTGCCATTTTGGTGCCTTTTTGGCGTTTTTTCCGAAAAATTCCATAAAAATCCAATAAAATCGGGAAAATACACCCCTAATAAATGACCTGAAAAAATTTCAGAAAATACACCCCTAAGAATTGAAAAAAATTTTCAAAAATTGATCGCCAAAATTTCATTTTTTTTCTTGGTAAAAATTCTAGGTTTAAGAATTTTCCTTATTCGAAAAACATTATAAAATATTAAATAATTATTTAAATGACCAAAATTAAGCTTATTGGTTAAGTTTCACGTGTTTTGCTCCCTAAAAATCCTTAATAAAAAATTTAAATGCCTTTTTCATGTCTTTTTCGGGATTTTCCTGCCTTTTCATGACTTTTTTTCAATTTTTTGTGCGTATTTTAGTGCCTTTTTCGCGATTGTTGTTGCATTTTTCTAAATTTTATTTTAATATTTTTCACAAGAATATTCATGTTAATAATTATATTTATTATGTTATATAAAGATAATTTAATTCAAGAGATATTTATAATTAATTATATTAAATAATTTAGTGCTAATAGTATATTGCTTAATGAATAATAGTATCATAACATTTAAATATTGTAGCGTATTATTCATATGTTTTATAAAGAATTTTTTATTTAAAAAATTTAATTTTGAATATTTAGGAAAGGTTAAAGTTTTCATCCCTTCTGGGACATAATAATAAATTTTTTGCTTTTCAAATGATGTCTTCCGGATTAAATTTGGATACATTTTTTGTTTTATTCAAAAATATATTTAAATTTTCTTATTTTGATTGTTGCTTAAAAATATTTTTTCATTTTCAATAATAATATACATTCATTTAAAATATTTAATGTTACAAAAAATATTTATCTAACTTTCAAACATTAAATTTTTAATAATTATTATTCATATTCAAACGAAAAAACAGTCAAATGTAAATTAATAAAGAATAATAAAGTCCAATAAATATTTATGGAGACAATTTATATAATATCTGCATTAAAAATCATTTTAAAGCTTTTTGTTTGTGTTAACAATAAAATTTTTATTAAAAAATCATTTAAAAGCTTCAATAAGACAATGAGCCGCATTTCGTATATTTATTTCGATAAAATAGATTTTGAGAATATAATAATTGTTATGCAATTTTTAATATAACATTATAGTACTTAGTATAATTTTATTTTAAATTTAAAATTATAAAATTATATTTAATTATTTTTACATTAATATTGGCATAATGATTAATTACATCCAATAGGTTTTTCCGTTTATTAATTCATAGTCAAATTCGTAAAGCTGAGCCCCTTCCGGGGTTTTGCTTAAATTCAGATAACTTTGGCCAGGTGAACAGTATGCGCAAATTGACAATATCTCTTCGCTTATTTTCACTGTGATAATTTTGTTGTAATCAAATGACGCGTAAATAAAATATTTTAACATTCAAATGTGTCTTAATTTATTAAATTTTCACATATTTATTTATGAATATACTCTTATTCTTTTGTTTATATATTATTTTTTATAGACATTTCAAAAATTTGCTTTTTAATCAAATATTAGTAATGTATGAGTTATTTTTAAATAATTATAATTGTTTTGCTAAATCCAACATAAGCTCTGATTAAATTTAACTTTTTTTTGCCAAACATTGAACCCCATGAATTAGATTTTAAGCAGCTTTATCTGTGCTTTTAAATTTTTGATTGATTATTTATTTATTATATTTGCTTTATTTTAAATCTTGTAACGATTCATCAATTTATCAATTTAAAGGATTCGGTTTCTATAATTTTTTTAAAGTATCCTTGAAACTTTGGTTCGTTTTTGAATTGATTATATTTTTTTGGATGTGAATAAAATAATGTTTTCATAAATTTTTTAAACATAATTTGCATTTAAGTAGAAAAGACAATAATTTGTTTGTGGGAAATAATTTAGTTGGATCCTTTAAAAATAATAAATTCAGTATTATTATTTTTTTTTATTAATTTATACATAATAATAATATTTTACTTTACATATTTGTTTAATGTTAATTAGTGTATACCTTTTTATTTTTTGTTTGTCTATTATTTTTTAATTTTCTTCATGCTTTGTAGGATCATTGCGTATATTTTTTTGGGCAAGCCATGCTAATAATAAATATTAAGATGTTATTTATTTATTTACATTTTTCTTGCAGATTGATTATTATTTAGAATTATTATCCATTTATTATTGTTATATTTTTTCACCTTTTTATTTTCTGTAAATTAAATTAAATTTGTGTTTTTTTTTGTTTTCTAAAAAACTTTCTCCAATAATTTATCTAAGAGAAAAAAATTAATTGTATTTTAAGTTCCTAATGAAATGTTTTATATCGCCCAATTTTAAAGATTAAGCATTTTTTAAATTATTAAAAAAAATTTCCGTTTATTTTTTGTATCAATTTTGGCTCAATATTTTGCCCATCTCTCTCATGACTGCATGTACAAATTTTATATATTTTTGTACATATGTTTCATATTATCATTTATTTTATTGGATATAATTAGTTGTTAAGTTATTACGATTAATATATATGAATATTAATTATGTTTATTAATATTGATGAGTTATGGTTTTTGTTTTTATTTTAATAAAATATTACATTAGTTTTTTACATTTTACATTTTTTTATTATTTGAATATTTATTTTTATTTTCAATTTTTCTAACCGATAACCATAGCTTCTAAATGTTGACGTCAAATTTGTCACTTTAAAAATATAAATTCAAAATTCAATCAATTTTCTAGGAATAACTTAAATATGAAAATAAAAACTATGTTTTCTTATTTATAATAATTGAATTTTTTAGATTTATTTATTATATCTTCATAATCACATTTAAATGAATTTAAGAGAATTTCTTTTAGTGTTATTTTTTTAACTATAGCATAATTAAAGCAATGGTATACTTATTTTATTATATTATAAAAAAATTTATATTAGTTGTTCCTTTGTTTTGGTGAGATTATTTTAAAATTATTTTGATATGTTTTCAAATTAATTTTAATAGATTAGTTTTGTTTTATAGTTATTTATTAATTTATTGCTTTTTTCTAACCATTATTTTATTTTATTTTACGTTAATTTTTCTCAGTTTTTTTTAATATTCATTTTTGTCTCAACGATAACTTTTTTCCATCTCTCTCATGACTGGAGGTACATGTTTTGGTGATGATGAATGACTCTTTATATATTTTTTTCATAAATATGTAAAAAAATTTCATTTTATTTATTTTTATTTTCAAATAATGATATAATAAGAATAGATAAATAATTTAATGCTTTTGTGTCAATGTTTGCGTTTTAAAATTTAATTTATTTTAATTTTAGCTATTTGATTCCTCCTCAGAATGAAAGAGTAATTCCGCCGCGTTTATTTAAAAATAAAAAATAGATATAATATAACACTTTTAATTTCTTTTTTTATAATTTATATTTCTTAAATATAAATTGGATTTAAATATTCATTGATATATTTAAAATTAATAAAATATAAAATAATGTTAATCATTTACTCCTTAAGGATTTTATTTTTATTTTCTCTCATAATTATTAAATTAACAAAATAACAAAATCTTTCAGAGCACATTGAAGGAGCAATTATTTTTTACTTGCTTTTTGGTTAAGAATTATAAATATTCAATCCAGATAATAAGAAAATAGAATAATAAGGATATAAAATAAGATTTTTTTATATTTCCCATATATTATTATTCTTTTCCATTTAATTAAGCGGATTATATATAAAATTAAAAGATTAAAAAAATAATAGGAATTAATTGAATTCAATTTAACCTGAAAAAGTTCAGAAATTTCATTAGGACTAAAAAGACTTTGACATTGAATTTAGGAGGAATATTAAAGCATTTTTTCACTTTTTTTTTACTTTTTAAAAATAATTTATTATGTTGTATGTTTCAAATCACTTTTTAAAGACTAAATACAATAAATAATCAATGTTTTGTTTTGTTTATTTTTATTTTTATTTTATTTTCTACAGAACTTCGTGTATAAACATATGCTCAAATATTTAATTTATAAAAATTAGTCTCACTAAACTATTTATATTTCATACATTTATTTATTTATATAATTCTGTTTTTTTCGATTTTAAAATGATTTAGTATAATTAAAATGCATTATTTTTGCACTTTTCTTTATTATATAGTATATATTTTTAAAATATTAATATTTGTGGGCCAAAAATAAAATTCCTACTAAGGTATCTTTTGATGCTGATCAAAAAAGTGTTTTACAGAAACCATTTTCCCTAAAATTTAAATTATAATATTTGAAACCAATATTTAATTTCGGAAAATTGAAATTTTAAATGATTCTTTTCCCTCCTCACCAATATATTTTAATTATTTCATTTTCCCTCTCAAATTTTATTATAATTTTTCGTTAAATATTATGCAAAAGCATTATAAAGCTTTAAAGAATTTTCCTACATTTCCTATTTTAATCTTCTCTGTGTGTATTAAATGAGCAGAAATTTATGAACCCTTACATAAAACATTAGACCTTTTTTAGAATCAAAATTAAATTCTTTTAAAGGATATTTTTGGTTTAATTAAAATATTTATTTTTTTCCAAATTTAATGATGCTGCTAATTATTTAATTTTAATGTTTTAATTTGTTAGTTTTAATTTCCATTTATTAACCCAAATAATCATGGCAGGTTTGGTCTAAATTTTTATTTGATTTATTTACTTATTTATTGTCACATTTGATATGTTTTTCTCACTCTCTTGATTATAATAATTTATTTTATTTTCTATCAATGAATGTAAATATGAATTTATTTTTAAATATTATTATTTGATCGTTTTTTTGCTTTAAAGTAATATTTTTTAAGGACTTTATTATTTTATTATTAATTAATTTGTGAGTCCATCTTCACTTGAGGAGTGTCGGAGTGGCGGCTCCTTTCCTCCCTTACCATCCTATTAAGAAATTGTTATAAATTAAATTTCATTTTCCTATTATTATTATTATTATTATTTTCGTTCTAAACTATTAGCAATAAATCATTTTTAAGATATTTTTTATTTATTTGTTTTAATAATTTTGAATAATATTTAATAAAGTTTTTCATAAGTCATTTTTGATAAGCGCAATTAAAATTCTTTTGATATATTTACAAACTAATTTGAATGTAATTTTATTCTTTTTTTGTATTTATTAATTTTGTCGCTTTTTTCTAAGCATTTTTTGGAAGTTCTTTAAAGTTAAATTTTTCCCCGCTTATTTTTCATTTCTGTTTGTTGACGAAGAGTTTTTCATTTCACGTTCGCATATATAAATTTTTTAATTTTATCTATAAATAGTTTTTTCTAAGATTTAAGTGATAATATTTTTTATTGAATATCTTAATTTAAATTATTTAATCTACTTTTCAAAATTTTATTTCTTTCGGCAACCAAATTATTATAATGGCGGTATAATTTAGTTTAGTTTTTATTATTCTTTTTGTTCTTCTAAGCTTTTTTATTTTAATTAGAATGAATTAAAATTAATAAAATTCTTCTAAGAGTTTTTCTCTATTATTACAATTTTTAAATTTAAAGGATTAGTTTTATTCATTACAATTATTTTGTTACTTAAAAATTCCATTAAATAATCTTTATTTTCTACCAAAAACTTGCTTGGCTTTTTTGATTCTCTTGGTCATGACGGTGCCGAATGTATGTGTCGCGAATGCGACGAGGGGGATGATCAAATTCGAAAGAGATCAAATTGGGCATTTTCCTTTTGCGTTCTCCCCCCCCCTTTTTTGCTTCTTATTTCTCTCCTTTTCTCCTTCTCTTTCCACATTTTGTTAACCGATCCTTTGTTCCCCTTTTTCCCTTTTTTATTTGTCACTTTTCACTCTGCCTCATGTTTTTGTAATTGGACTTTAACCCCCCCCCCGGGCAAGTTGTCCAAACACCCCCTTTTTAACACTTTTTCTCTTTGTCTCTCCCCGTCCTTCTCCTGCGTTTTTCGCCTCTCTCCTTTTATTCAAATGTGCCGTCGCTTTTCTCAGCTTTTTTCCTCCCCCTTCTTCTTCTTTGTCTCCCTTTGGCCAATTTTTGTTCACATCTGCAAATCGCTTTTTCCCATTTTCCTATGGTACTTCTGTCGCCCGCCCCCTCTGTATCTGTTTACTTAAGCCTGGGGCTCCCCCCACCTACACACACACTTTATATAATCACTGTTCTTCTTCTCCCCAATTTTTCCATCTTCAATGCCGATTGCATTAACCCCCTCGGCCCTTTCCTCTCGTGTCAAATAAATTGTTGTTGGTCGAAGTGTTGGTGGGATCAGGGACGGTAGAGACGGGAGGAACACGCCCCCCTCTCGTCACTCACACCGCGAGAACGGCATTCCGTCTGCCCCCCCCCCCCCCCTCTCCTCTCGCCTCGCCACTCTCTCGCCTTCAGCGTCGCCGCCCAGTGTGGCGAGTCTTGTCGTCCTCTTCAATTGACCCAATCCCTCCCCCAGTTTGTCCCCCCTTCCTCGACAGTATGCCTAATTATAATTAATATTTTTTTTTACCTTTTTTGTTCTCGACGGAAGGACAATGTATCTTGAGGCATATTTCGGACAAAAAGTGTCTTTGCTAATTTATTTTTCCATTATTTTCGGTGTTATAATTTTTCTGAAATGAATTTTCATGTTTAAATTTGCTAATCTTCTTCATTCTTCCATCATTATAATTTCTGCTGGTGGTGAAAAACGAATTTCAATGTCTCCTGCTGAATTCGGAGAAAAATCTGATTGCGCGTTATATATAATAAGCCTTGTGAATTACATTCTATGTAAAATTATTGTTGAAGTTTATAATTAAGTATATATTTCAATTTTGCATATATAAAATTAGTTATGATTCACTAAAGAAAAAATTTTTGGCCCTAAAAGCAAAAAACTTGTCCGGATTTCCCTCTCGAAATTTTTTTCTGGCTACGAGCAACTTTATTAAATAACCCCAAGAAATTGGAAAATTTATTAATTTATTTTTAATCTTTAAACACTTTTCTTCGACAAAAGTAATTAGGTTTTTTGCTTCTATTCGCTTTTTATATATCAACTTTCTTATGCGATCTTTTGCTGTTATTAAATCTTATTTTTTTTTAATGAATAGTTTTATTAATAAAGATAGCATTTATAAAATGTTACCTGCCGACCTTAGAACACAGTTGCCGATAAATAGTAAAAAGTATCTAACGTGCATTTTTATTTGATTGACTTTTTTTCTTTTGGGATTTTTATGACTTTTTCACTTATTTTAATTACTAATTTAAAAAATATATGTGAATTTTTGTATTTTTTCTGGGTTTTGTAAATAAAAGATATAATATATATATCCGAATTATTCTTCGATGAAATAAATTTTGTGCGCTTATTTGTACACTTGTTATTTAAATTTTTAAATAATCTTTTTTAATTATTTTCGAAAATAAATTTATTCACTTCATTTTACTGGCTATTAGTTAGAGTTCACTATTAGTACAAAATAAAATTCTCATGAGTAACCATATGTTTTTAAAATGTAATATTATTTTTGAATATGAATAAATTTTTTAATAAACAAAGCCTAAATAATTTGTTTTTAAATCACAGAATATTGAGACGGGTCCCCACCGGAATTAGATTTTTAAGTTATTTTAAGTCGTCAGCCGCCCATTTCAGGCTTTCGACCATTCATCACTCTTCTCCCAGCCGCCAGCCGCCCTTTCAGGCTCCCGGCTTTCATCACTCAACTCTTTGTCGCCAGCCCCCCTTTAGGCTTCCGACAAGCCCTCAATTGAGTCGTCAGCCGTCCTTTTAAGCCGACCCTTTAGGCTCCCGGCTTTCACCACTCAACTCTTATCGTCAGCCGTCCCTCTCGGGCTCTCGGCTAATCTCCACTCAACCCACCAACCGACAGCCGCCTTCTCTAGGCTCTCGACCAACCAAGCCCGACTCTTGCGTCCAGCCGCCAATCCTAGACTTTCAGAAATGTCGGAACTCATTCGCCAACGTCTCACCGCCGAAGTCCGAACCCTTTCGGGCCTCGTCAAGCGCCTCCGACAAAGGGTCGGGAGGCTCACTGAATTCACCAGGATGGCGCCAGAGGAAATCCCGCTCGCCGAGGAGACCAAACTCGCCAAGGGCGTACGAACTGACCGGCAATTGCTACAGAGAAGCATCGACCGCGTCAATGGCATGCTACGAGAATGTTTTGACCATATTCAGCTGCTAGGCGACCCGTTTCTGAAGCAGGCGGAGGAGGACCTCCTGGCCGCACTCCCGACCTTCGACGACGAGCAAGCCGACCCAAATGTCGAAGAATGGCCAATCATCACTCTTCTCTCTAAAGCCCAGCTCATCCTCGACGGCCTCCAAGTCTACATCGAGGCTCGGTTCGACACGACGGACGCCATCTCTTCTCGCAGCAGCAGTCGTGTTTCTGATCACGGGGCCGACGACGAAAACCGGATCCACCGCCAACGGCAATCCACCGACCCACCGACTCAGGCACAGCAAGTGAATGCACGGCAGCCTTCCAATTCGGCTCGAGCCGATCAAAACCTATTCAACCAGCGAACCCCGGCATTCCCGCTCAATCTCACATTTCCCCGAGCATCGAATCGCCCCACCCATCGATCGGAACCTCACCATGGCCACCTCCGACAGTCGACCAATGACGACGACGCACTTCGGGTCAGCCGAATCGAAATCCCGAGGTTCAGCGGATCGGCAGAAGAATGGATCACATTTTGGGCCGCCTTTGACTTTGCCGTCCACTCACGCCAATACCCCGCCTTCCAAAAGCACCTCCTCCTCCTACAGTACCTCGAGAAGGGATCGCCACCACGACGGATGATTGAAGGTTACCCACCGTCAGACGCCAATTACAGCACAGTCGTGAGCATTCTACGAGACCGCTACGGCGACGTCGGCAACCGACGAGACCAACTCAATGCCCAGCTTCTCCACCTCAAACCTGCCCGGAACAACCTCAAGGAGTTGCGCCAACTCCAGCAAGAGATCGAGCGGATCTGCACCCAACTTTGCAGCCTCGAGCCCGAGGGGGAGCTCTCGCCAATCGCCAACAGCTCGCTGGTCACCAATCTCATCAAAAGCAAACTTCCACCACCAGTACTGCTTGACCTGATCCGAATGGAGCGCGAGAGCTACACCTCCTGGACGGCTCGAAATTGGCGTGAGGGATTTGCGACAATCGTCACCGACAAAGAGCAGGTGGATTTGTGCGTGCGCACCTTCCAGGACATGGACATTCGACCCCGCGAAAAACCTCCCGAAAGCGTTCCTGCACCCAACCGTCCTGTCGGCCGTTCCCGCCCACCACCACCGCCAGCGCCAGAGCGACGTTATTTGGAGAACACCCGGGCCTTTCCTGCACTAGCCCAGCCCGTCCCTGCCAGCGGCATTAGTTGCTCACTCTGTGAGCAGGAGGGACACCGTCCGAGTGCTTGTCAGCGTTACACCACCGTCACTCAACGCCGGCGACGACTTGAAGAACAGGGGCGCTGTCTGCGCTGCCTCCGCCAAGACCATGTTACTCGCGACTGTTCTCGTCAAGACCGATGCTCAAAATGCCAGGCTACCGACCATCATTTCCTCCTCTGTCCGTCAATTGACCCTCCAGGGCGAACCAACAATCGACAAGAGAATCGGGAGCGGAATGGAAATGCGTCTCGCAACATCAGTCGTGCCACGGGGGCCAACGCCGAACCAGTCCGACCAAGAGCGACCCCCACCACAACCGCACTGCTCGTGTGCGACGAGGGCGAAAGCATTCCCGAGGCGGTATGCGCCGCCGCCTTTGACCCCCTCCCCGTCGACAGCGGCAGTTTTCCCGTCCCCAAATCGACGAGAGTAGCTCATTTGATGACTCAGACCCTTAAGGCGTCATGCCAAGGGGGCCCACCCGACGGAATTCCTGCTTTTGTCTTCCACGACCCTGGCAGCCAGTCCGGCTACATAAGCCGGGAAATGACAGAGAAGCTCCGCCCCCCTCGACTCTCAGAGCACCTCCTCCGAATTCACACCTTCGGAGACTCCCGCCCTAAGACCGTCCGATCAGCAAAATTCGCCATTCAACTGCAGCGCCTGGACGGAGGCTGGGAGACCCTCGAGCTCAACGTAATCGACGAGATCACGACCAAAATCAAGGCCCTCCAGTGGGACACCACCGATGGACCCCTCCCCCCAAATGCCGTCCTCAAGGTCGTCGAAAAGGCGCCGGACATTTTGATCGGCATCCGGGAATTTTGGCAATTCTTCATTGGCCGTTCAACGCTTCACTCCGGGCTTCACCTCATCCAAACAATTTTCGGCCCAATGGTTGGTGGTGAAACGGAGTTTCCCGAGACCCCACGGCACACCCCGACAATTGCCATGCTGACGTCTCACCCCAGTAACGTCGAGTCATTCCCCTCGTCCCGCACGGTCAATGACTTTTGGAGTCTCGAGGCGATTGGAATCACCGACGACCCCAATCAGAACGACGACCAAGTTGCCATGCATCAATTTAGCAATACCGTCCGCCAATTGCCGTCTGGCCGTTACTCCGTTCGCCTCACTTGGCGGGAACCTCGGCCTCCCCTCCCCTCGAATTGGGCCATCGCATATCGCCGGCTCCTCTCAACGACCAAGCGTCTGCAATGCTCTCCTGAGCTTCTCGACCGTTACTCCGCCGAACTGACACGGCAAATGGACGCCGACATTATTGAGTTGACCGGGCGAGACAACGACGAGCATTTCTTGCCTCACCACGCCGTCATCAATCCAAAGAAACTGCGGATCGTCATTGACGCCAGTGCTCGTGCCAAGGGCACCCCAAGCCTCAACGACTGTCTTCACCGCGGGCCAGTGTTGCTCCCCGACCTTTGCGGGATTCTCCTCCGCTTCCGTTCAGCGACAATTCCTGTTGGCCGACGTTCAGGGCGCCTTTCATGCCATCGAAGTCGAACCCGAGGACAGGCGCTTCTGCAAAATGCTTTGGCTGAAAACCCTGCCCGCCCGTCTCAGGCGACAATCTCTTGATCTATCGCTACAAACGGCGTTTTCGGCGCGACTTGCTCCCCTTTCATCCTCGCGCCGTTCTTCTCCACCACTTCGATAGGCACGCCCACCCATTCGCCAAGGAATTGGCCGCGAATATGTACGTCGACAACCTCCTCATCGAGTGCGAGACGGAAGAGGAGGCCATCGACAAGTCGTCCATCGCCAAACAAATCCTCAAGGACGCCGACATGAACCTCCGGGAGTTCCTCAGCCACTCCCCAAACGTCATGGGACGAATCCCCGAGGATGACCGACTCGACAAAACGCCGGCCAAAGTTCTGGGACTGACCTGGGACACCCCCAGCGACTGCATCACCTTCAGTCTCCCAAAAGACACAGACATCACTGCTACACGGCGTTCAGTCTTGAGCATCATCGCCAGCACGTTCGACCCTCTTGGACTAGTCGGGCCATGTCTTCTGCCCGCCAAACGGCTCTTCCAACGCCTATGGGGAGAAGGAACCGCCTGGGACCACCCCTCCCCGAGACCGAGGCGGAAACTTGGAGTCAAACCCTGTCCCTATGGCAAAACCAAACGATTTGGTCCCGCGCATTCCATTCTCGGCAAGCAAAGCCGCCTGCAACTCCACGTGTTTTGCGACGCGTCCGAACACACATTCGCCGCTGCCGTCTACATCCGAAGCGAGACTGCCGATACTGAAGCGAACCTAATCTTCGCCAAAAACCGCCTCCGGCCACGAACCGCGAACCAGCGCTTCACCATCCCTCGACTCGAACTCCTCGCCATTCTCGTCGGAATTCGCGCCATGCGCTTCGCCGAGAAAGAGCTCCGACGTCCGATCGACGAGCGGCACTTATGGTCCGACTCCCAAATTGCCCTCTCATGGGTGAAGTCCGACGAACCCAAAGCCCAGTTCGAACAACGAAGGCTCGTCGAGATCCGACAAGGGCCGCCTACCATCTTCCATTTCGTCAGAACCGACCAAAATCCCGCCGATGTAGCCACGAGAGGCTGCACACCTGCGGAGCTCCGAACTCGCAACATTTGGTGGAAAGGGCCTGAGTGGCTCACGAGTCCGGAAACGGAATGGCCCGACGAGTTAACGTTCGCAGCGCCAGCCGACTCCCCTTCCGCCGATCCCCCGTTTGAAAAATCGGAGACCAAGACCCTCATGGCCAAACAAAGTCCGCTGCCCCCTCCCCTCATTGATCCGGCTCGTTTCAGCACTATGCTGACCCTTCTCGGAACGACCATTCTCGTCCTCCAATTCATCGGGCGTCGTCGACCAAAATGGCTCAAAATCGGCACCTCGTCAATCCCACGGAGTGGCCCTCCGACGGGCGATTCGTTCAGAGCAGCCAGGACTTTCCTCATCCGACAAGACCAACACCGCTTGCTCAACGGCTACGATAAGCACCCCACCGTTGTCAACGAGGACGGCCTTTTGTGCCTCAAAACCCGACTCATGTACGCAACCGGTCCGCCCACTCTCGCCTCTCCCGTCCTTCTCGACCGCCATTCCCTGACTCGGCTAATCCAAGAATCCACGCCGACCTCAGCACGCCGGCGTTGACTGGACTCACTGAGTTCCTTGGCCGTTATTGGATGCCTCAAGCACGACGAACCATTCGTGGTATCCTCCGAGGTTGCCCGTCCTGCCGGCGAATCACAGCACCCCCTTTTGCGAGGCCAACAATGCCCCCTTTGCCCCCCATGCGCGTCAAACCGGCTAATCCTTTTGAATTCGTCGGTCTCGACTTTGCGGGGCCCACTTCTTCTCGACTAAGCGGCGGATCGTTCACCAAGACCTACTTGGTCATCGTTACCTGTTTCGTCACCCGGGCAGTATATCTAGAGGCAACCACCGATCTGTCAGCCCCAAGCTTCATCAATGTCTTACGACGATTCATCAGTCGTCGCGGCCGACCAAAGCGAATTCTGAGCGACAATGCCCCGACATTCGTCAAACGAGCAAAGCTCTCGACATCCTGACCGGCCCTCCGTCCGAAACCGACGCCGTCACCTTTGCCGCGCGCCGAGGCATTCAGTGGGACTTCATTCCCGCCTACAGTCCATGGATGGGGGCTTGCTACGAGCGACTAATCGGCCTCGTCAAAATGCATCAAAAGGACGATCGGTCGACGAATTCTCGACTACGACGATTTGAGCGCCGTTCCTTGCCGAAATTGAGGCCAGCATCAACAGCCGCCCGATCACATGGGTGTCAGATCAACCGGACTCCTCGAAGCCCCTCACTCCGAAAGACCTCATCCAGCCCGGCCTCCCCAGCGACTTGGAAATCGTCGAATCTGATCTCGACTATGACGACTGTCTTTCCGGTCCCGAGCGCCTCGCCGCACTTTGGAAGCTTACCGGGAAGCCGCCGACCATTTTTGGCTCAGATGGAGTCATGAGTACCTCCTCGCCATCAGAGAGCGCGCCGGATGGACCCACAAAGGTCCCCGCCTCCGGACCACCACCGCCCCTCACGTCGGCCAAGTGGTCATCATTGAAGAGGACCTCCGCCCCCGGAACTTATGGCCCATGGGAGTCGTCGTCGCCCTAAATGGCGCCCCTCCGAATGTGCGAAGCGTCCAGTTGCGAATGCCGAATGGACAAACCATCACGCGACCAATCAGCCGTCTTTGCCCCTTGGAAACCGAAAACCAGGCTCCGGAACCCGAATTGGACGCCACCGAACCGACCCCGACTAATCAAAGTCGCGGAGATTCCAAAAACGCCGAACTTGTTGGGCAGGACGTGCCGCCTGTCCCGTCACTTTCCGAAGAACCGATGACCCGTGTGCACGACGGCATGGTAACGCGACGAAAATCGCGGCTTCTCGGAATCCCCCCCACCACGACAATGATTATTGCCATCTTCGCCACTCTCCTGGGCGTCCAAGCCTCCCCAGCACAAGGAATCTGGCCATTCGACTCAGACCATCCCGAGCCACCCCCAACACCCAATTGCATCGGAAACCACGTCAATTGCACCCGAAGAGGCGTCCGAGTCTCCTCCACTCCCGCCGTCCAGAAGGTCACGATTTGTTGTGCCAATTCGTGCTTCGATCGGTTGGGCGCTGCCACCATTGAATATGAGTTGTCCGCTGACCTTCTCGTCAACAATTACGGCTGTTCCGCAACGTTCAGCCTCTCATCGACCCGTAGTTGTGCCGCGGAAACCGTCTGCTCAGCCATCGACGAATGCGAGCTGATTGACTGCTCCATTTGCATTGATCAACTCGCCAATTGGCGGTGCAACCCCCGCCTCTCTGTCCTCCTTCTCCTAATCATCGGGTCGCTGATCAGCTGTCTGATCGGGTGGGTAGTCTGTTTCTGCTCATCCGCCCGAGTTGTGCTCCATTTCGGCTATCAAATCACCGCGTTCCTTCTCTCCTGGCCCCTCCGACTAGCATTCTCCATCGCCGGTCGTCCCTGGACACGAGAAGACCGAGAACGTGTTGCAGAACGTCTCGAACTCGGAGTTCAGCGGGTCCGACGGCAGACGCGGCACCACGGGCGGCGAGCTCAGCGAGCAGCTACTCGACTGATCGGTATCCTATTGGCCACTCCCGTCATCCTCGGCAACGCCGAGACCATCTCGGTGACCACTCGGACCGAGTCCTGCCTCAAGAGTCACTCTGGACTCACCTGCCGCGTCAACACCGCCACAACCCTGACTCTGCTCCCGGCAGGTCAAACGAGCTCATTAATTCTGCGCGACGGCACCGGCAACACCATCGGCACGGTTCAAATGCACCTTCACTCCCTCGACATGGTGTGCCACCAACAATCGGAGGCGTGGTTCCGTTCCTACCACATCGAAGTTCTGTCAGTGAAGCGGTGCCCAAGAGCCGGATCATGCCGCGACGACCAATGTAGCCTTACCCGTCCGCAGACACCGGTTCCCGAGCTCAAAACCGTACATCGATTTCCCGGCAACTCCTTTTGCTTGGATTCGACAAGCTTTTGGAGCAATGATTGTGGCCTACCCGCTTCCGCCTGCCTCTACTATCGTTACTTCGCTCGGCCCACCAGCTCGCGGATTTTCGAATTGATCAGCTGCCCTTCTTGGGGGGTTCAACTCAGTGTGCACTTGCAGATTGAGTCAGCCGGCGGACAAACTCGACAAATGAACTTGACCCTTCACCCGGGCATCACCACTCACTGGGGGAATTTCTCGATCACGCCACTCGCCATTTCTCTCCCCCCGCTCCCGACTCTTGGGTCGAGATTCATCACCGACGGACGGTCCGCCGCAATCGCCAGCCATCTGCCAGCCGACCTCTTCTGCCCTAATGAGGAAGCGGCCGTCGACCTCAACTGCTCCCTGTCCCTAGGAGCTTGTCCGGAATGCTTCCCTGACCACTCGGCAGGGAGCGTCGAATGTCATTGTCGAGACCTCGACCTCGACGCATTGCTTGAAAACCCGGAGGCTCGACTGCCTATCACAACTGCGAGAGTTCGGCTCCACAACCGCGGCCCCACCATATTTGCCTCCCACGCTTACTCCCCTGTTCAACTCCACCTCGTCCTAGCCAACGTAACTCTACAACTCCGACTGGCTGACTCACTATGCCGTGTGGAGGAACCTCGGCTGGTCGGGTGCTACAGTTGTTCGACCGGTGCACAACTCGACTATGTCTGTCACTCCGACATGGACAACGCGCTCGCCACTGTTTCTTGTAGCGACGGGCAATTTTTCGTCGCCAACTGCGCGCCGAATGGCACCAGGAGTCGTCAAGTTTTACCTTACGACCATGCCGACATATCAACACAATGTCATGTTAAATGCCCCGCGGGCGAAACAACCTTCCGGCTAAACGGCACACTGAGGTACATCACTCACCAGCACCGATTCGGCCATCGGCAAAGAACATCAGAAAATCTCATCCCGGAACCCGAACAATTTTCGTTTTGGGCCGACCTCAGCTTCGACAAATTCTCCCCTCTCCTTTATTTCGGCAAAGCCCCCATAATTCTCGCCATCGTCGTCGCTCTCCTAATTGGTCTCGTAGCGCTATTTTTATTCGTCAAATATTCGCCTATGTTCGCCACTTATAGACTCATCCTCCGATTGTTTGTCGGGATTTCAATGGTTAAGTCGGCAACTTCACTATCTTCAAATTTCCACTCGGTCCACCCCTCCCCCCCAAAATTAATCCAACTGTTCAACGAATCGTCCCACCCGTCAACTTTACATTTTTCCGTTTTTCCCATTTTCTTCTCTTTTTGTGTTGTGTTGTGCACCATCTGGCGTTTTGACCTCCCCCTGCGCCGTGCCCCCTCTTTTCAGCACAAACAAATTCGGCAAGGTCTTTTGTTCGCCGTCATTATCATCATCACCATCATCACTTTGGCCGTTGCTCGGAAAATAGCACCGGAGGGGGATCAGCCCTTAGGCGGTAAACAAAAGGGAGAAGACGTCGCAGCAGTCTGCTGCCATCCCCCCGGGGCCAACGGGGCGGACATCACACATTTTCGCATAAATAGCCCCCTCCCCCCCAGAGATGCTCACTTTTTTCATCGCCATTCACACTTCACAAGTGCGTCCATTTCGTCAAAAATGCCCTTCCCCTTCCACACCAAACCCACTGCCATCGTTCGTCCCACACCACAAACCCCCACTCTCCCCCCTCCACTAGGGTCTCGGGGGGAACCCCTTCAAACCGACGGATTCAGCAATGGGGGGTTCGACTCCCCGGGGGAACCGGCCGGTGGATTTGGGACCCACCCTCCCCGTCAACTTCCCCAAATTCGACCACCACTCGGGCTCCGAAGTCTGCCGTCTCAACGCTCGCCAACGCCATCGCCTCCCGGCTCTCCGACCGTCCAGACGGAATGGGCGCGAGCCGACCGCCTGCTCGACATCCGTCTAGGCGCGAGGTGGTGGTTGCATGCCGAGGGTCGCCGCCGCGCCGAAAATGTTCTCCGAGAGTCATGGCTGACTCACGCCCTCAACGGCCAGCAAATCGCCTGGAGCCGTCTCGATTTCCTTCCGGCCAGCGTCCGCCGAGTTCAACCAGAACTGACGGTCGCCGACCATTGGCGAATCCGACGAAACACCCCTCTCCGCCGTCCAGACCTCCCGGCACTGCTCCAGGAACGGGGAGTGCGGGGGACGTCCCGCCGCAGCATCGAACGACGACTCCGAACGGGGGTGCCGGTCTGGATGGCCGGCTCCCCCCACTTCGATTACTTTCCTCTCGAAATGGTAGGGGTCGAGAGTCTTGAGTCCATCTACGGGCCCCCTCGCTCACGCTCCCCCTCGTCCGACTCCTCGTCTGGGGAAGAGAACGGCCCGACCCCCCTATTCCGTCGATTTGAGGGACTTTCCGTCCAACCAGCTGCGCCGTCGAACCCCCCTCCCATTCAGTCTGAATCCCGACCCGGAGGTCCTTCTTGGGGAGACGAGTCCAATCGCCTGAATTCCCGTGTCGATCCGATCGTCGGGATGCTCTTGCCGCCGCCTCCTCATCTCTTTTTTCCCACCATCGCCCTCCCCCCCATTTTCGTCAATTTTTGCCCCATTATTCCCTCGTCTTGGGCACCCGGCCCTCTTCCGGTGGCTATGAATGCCGAGACGGTGGCAACCGACGTGCGTCAAGCCGAAATTGCCGATGTTCCCACCCTCCCCGTTTTACCGACCACCCCCTCCGCCACCCGGCCAATTTCCCACCGATTCCGTTCGTCATCACTTCCCCCTCGTTTAGATAATATCATAATGTCTAAACGCCACCACGAGCCCGTCAGAGCACCATCCGACGCCAACGGAGAGGACAACCGCATTTTTGACCCCATGCCCTCGTTCAAAATACCCAAGTTGGCCGCCGTCGTCTGCTCGTCGGCACCCGAGGGTGCCCAAATTGGAAAAGACGAAGCGCCGGCCTCGTCGAACCCTGCTCACCACGTCCCCTCCCCTCCAGCCCGCGACTCCCACACCGGAAAGATGTCCCCCCCACCGCCCGACTTCCGCAACCGATCATATTTTCCGCCCCGTCGTCCGATACCGCCAAAGCCTTCCCGTTCGGCATCATCTTCGTCGTCGTCAACGTCTGTCCGCTCTTCCCCCCCCTCCGTCCCTCCTTCGCGCTTTCCCCCTTCCCTCCGTTCGGCCGATCTCGCGACATCTTCCCCGTCCCCTTACCCCCTACAGTTCCACGCTTCCATGCCGTCCGAACAACTCCGAACTCTCTGGGTCCTCCGTGCGCGTACGTACAACACGGCGGCGCTCCTCTCGACAGCTCAGGCCGAACTCGCCGCGCCCGTGGAAGTGCCTCCTCCGATGGCCCTCTGGCTCCGCGAGACAAAGGCGCAAATGTCCTCCGTGCAGGCGGAGTTGCTGCGCTTGACTGGCGCTCTGTTTTCGCTTCCGCCCCCGCCCGAGGTCTGCAATCAGCTGCCGAAGAACTGAGGGGGCGCGCGCCGGCCAGTGTCGCGAATGCGACGAGGGGGATGATCAAATTCGAAAGAGATCAAATTGGGCATTTTCCTTTGGCGTTCCCCCCCCCTTTTTTGTTTCTTATTTCTCTCCTTTTCTCCTTCTCTTCCTCCACATTTTGTTAACCGATCCTTTGTTCCCCTTTTTCCCTTTTTTATTTGTCACTTTTCACTCTGCCTCATGTTTTTGTAATTGGACTTTAACCCCCCCCCCCGGGGCAAGTTGTCCAAACACCCCCTTTTTAACACTTTTTCTCTTTGTCTCTCCCCGTCCTTCTCCTGCGTTTTTCGCCTCTCTCCTTTTATTCAAATGTGCCGTCGCTTTTCTCAGCTTTTTTCCTCCCCCTTCTTCTTCTTTGTCTCCCTTTGGCCAATTTTTGTTCACATCTGCAAATCGCTTTTTCCCATTTTCCTATGGTACTTCTGTCGCCCGCCCCCTCTGTATCTGTTTACTTAAGCCTGGGGCTCCCCCCACATACACACACACTTATATAATCACTTCTCCTCTTCTCCCCAATTTTCCATCTTCAATGCCTTGCATTAACCCCTCGGCCTTTTCTTCTCGTGTCAAATAAATTGTTTGTTGGTCGAAGTGTTGGTGGGATCAGGGACGGTAGAGACGGGAGGAACACCCCCCCTCTCGTCACTCACACCGCGAGAACGGCATTCCGTCTGCCCCCCCCTCTCCTCTCGCCTCGCCACTCTCTCGCCTTCAGCGTCGCCGCCCAGTGTGGCGAGTCTTGTCGTCCTCTTCAATTGACCCAATCCCTCCCCCAGTTTGTCCCCCCTTCCTCGACAGTATGCCTAATTATAATTAATATTTTTTTTACCTTTTTTGTTCTCGACGGAAGGACAATGTATCTTGAGGCATATTTCGGACAAAAAGTGTCTTTGCTAATTTATTTTTCCATTATTTTCGGTGTTATAATTTTTCTGAAATGAATTTTCATGTTTAAATTTGCTAATCTTCTTCATTCTTCCATCATTATAATTTCTGCTGGTGGTGAAAAACGAATTTCAATGTCTCCTGCTGAATTCGGAGAAAAATCTGATTGCGCGTTATATATAATAAGCCTTGTGAATTACATTCTATGTAAAATTATTGTTGAAGTTTATAATTAAGTATATATTTCAATTTTGCATATATAAAATTAGTTATGATTCACTAAAGAAAAAATTTTTGGCCCTAAAAGCAAAAAACTTGTCCGGATTTCCCTCTCGAAATTTTTTTCTGGCTACGAGCAACTTTATTAAATAACCCCAAGAAATTGGAAAATTTATTAATTTATTTTTAATCTTTAAACACTTTTCTTCGACAAAAGTAATTAGGTTTTTTGCTTCTATTCGCTTTTTATATATCAACTTTCTTATGCGATCTTTTGCTGTTATTAAATCTTATTTTTTTTTAATGAATAGTTTTATTAATAAAGATAGCATTTATAAAATGTTACCTGCCGACCTTAGAACACAGTTGCCGATAAATAGTAAAAAGTATCTAACGTGCATTTTTATTTGATTGACTTTTTTTCTTTTGGGATTTTTATGACTTTTTCACTTATTTTAATTACTAATTTAAAAAATATATGTGAATTTTTGTATTTTTTCTGGGTTTTGTAAATAAAAGATATAATATATATATCCGAATTATTCTTCGATGAAATAAATTTTGTGCGCTTATTTGTACACTTGTTATTTAAATTTTTAAATAATCTTTTTTAATTATTTTCGAAAATAAATTTATTCACTTCATTTTACTGGCTATTAGTTAGAGTTCACTATTAGTACAAAATAAAATTCTCATGAGTAACCATATGTTTTTAAAATGTAATATTATTTTTGAATATGAATAAATTTTTTAATAAACAAAGCCTAAATAATTTGTTTTTAAATCACAGAATATTGAGACGGGTCCCCACCGGAATTAGATTTTTAAGTTATTTTAATTTTTTTAAATATGTAAATTAATTATAAACTATTGTTTATATTTCAATAAATGTTAGCTTGCTAGCGATGGTGTTTTTTGAATAAGAATTGAGCAACTTCAGCGTATAAAGCACATTCATGAGTTGAATTGTCTTTTTTAAGAGCTGAACTTATGGAATCAAATTTAAAATTTATGTCAGAATTTTTTTGATCAAAACAAAACTTTGTTAATATTGAAATAAGCCGAACACTTTAATATAATTTTTATGTTATTATTATAGATGTTTAAAGTTTAGTTGTTTTATAATTTTAAAAATGAATTTTAACTAATAAAATATTCAGGTTTTAATATTACACAATTACTACGACATGAGTTAAAGGAATGAAGAATCAGACTTAAAAAGCAAATAACCAGACTTAAAATAAATTTATTTAAATTAGTCAATTCTTCTAAAATAAATTATTACATAGATTTTATATTCTTATTAAAAGAATTTTCCATTTTATTAAAATATTCAGATTTTAGTATTGTTAATTATTTTATAATTTAAGATTTAATTTAATAGTTATTTTATATTTCTTGGCCACAGTACATAATTGTTGATAAAAATTGAGGTTGGTCTTTCTTATTGCCACTGGCGCTTCGCTCCATCATCAATCTTTTAATAAAATATTGTTGATAAGCTGACTTTATAAAATACAATAATTTTTTTTTATCTTTTTTAAATTTTTTTAATAAATATTTGTTAGTATTATCTTTTCAAAAATTATGTTATTATAATAATGAGTTTTAATATTCCATTAAAAATGTTTTAATATTTCAGTTAAAAAAGACTATTTTCAAATTAATATTGCAAAAATCTTTTCATTTTTTATGCTTTATTTTTTGTTATTATAAATTGTCTTAAACTTTAAATTTTCCAAATTATAAAATTTTATTTGTTTTACAATTTTTCTTTTCAAATCTCTGCTGATCATTTTGTTGTTTTATGCGTTTCGTCGATGATCTTAATTATTTTTTGTAACATATTTAATAAGTGAGTAATGAATAATTGTGAAATTTTAATTATTAAAGAATTTTATCACTGACTTTATGTATTATTATTCTTTCAAATTTTATTTTCATTATATTTTTTATTAATTAGTTCGACCCATTCTCTTCATATTTCATATGTTTTCCGCAAAACAAGCCTACTTCTTTTGATTGCTTTATATATATTTAATTCTTTATTCAAATTTCTCCCTATTTTGTTTTTTGTAAATAATAATTTTTCTGATAGGTATTTTAAAATATTTAATATTTCTTATATATTTCTTTGTCTTTCTTTATGATTTATATAAATGTATATTTTTTAGTTTATATTTTCAAATTTTATAGTTTTATTTTACATTTTCTTAATCATTTGTCGCTTTTTCAGGTTTAAATTATTTTTATTTGTCTTTTAGATTTTTTTTCAAAAATATGTGCCCTGTGCTCATGCCAACCAACAACATGATAGCCAGTACCATACAGCAGCGTTTTATAAATTTAAAGGATTTAAATTATTTTGTATTTTGAAATCATTGACTGCTTAATTTTGGCAAGAATTATGGGATATCTTAATTTAATAATCATTCTTGTGACAAAAGCCGTTAAATAAATTCTGTGGAATTTTCAATATTATTGAAATTTGAATAAACCTAAATTCAATGATTTTCAATATTTTTGATAATATATTTTTCCAACTTTTTGATAATAAATTGATTATTTACTTATTTTTCTTAAATTTAATGTTTATATTATTTATTTTTGACCTTTTTTCACTCAATTATATTTTTAAATACACGCTTATTCATTTTTTGCTATTATTAAAATTATTTATTTTTTATTTATGATAATGTTATATTTTCGGTGACATTCCAAACAACTGTTCAAAAAATGATTTTTATTAACAGTAAATGTTTTATAATTTATAAATTAATTTAAAAAAATAAATAATATGTAATGTATAGATTATTTTATTAATTATAAATTAATTTTATATAATTTTATACTTTTTAATTTTATTATTTTATTTTAAATGTTTTTTAAAATTGGCGGTTCGGCGTCTCAGAATTTTAATGCGATACTTTAATATTTATTTGAATTAAATGTGAAGCTAAATTAATCTCTTTTATTCCAGAGAAGATCCCTTTCAAAACTCACAATCAAAGCAATTAATCAAACTTTTATTAAATTATTTCTTTCTAGTCATCAATTTCCAACTTTCTGGTATTTTTTTTATTTATAATTTTCAATTCTTTATTGAAAATCAATAATCTTTTTAATGATTGGAGTCAACGAAATTACTTAAAATTTAAAAAACATTTACGATTAAATGGTTTTAATCAAGTATCAAATTTTATAGAAATTCTTTAGTTGTTTACATAAATATTTCATTACTTTTTTCGTTCCACCTCAATTAGAGAATATATCTAACTATTTAATATATTTACTTTTTTTTATTTTCATTTTATCAAATTATTAAAGGTTTTTAAAGAACAAAAATATTTTATATTTTATTAAAATTCAATATTTTATTTTATCATATAAAAAATTATAAGCAGAATTATTTCATTTTATTAAATTTAATTTATTTTAATTGCTTTTAAGGAAATTGTTTTTTAATTTTTAAAATGTTATGCTTCTTACTATATTATTAATGAAGAAAATAAAACTAAATTTTTTTTTCAAATTTTTACATTAAAATATGTTACTTTCTTAAAATTGTATAACAATTTTTATTTATCTAGTTTGGTATATTTAATCTATATTAATATTTTAAAATTATATTTAATTATTTATTACGATGCATTTAGCATAATGATTAATTACATCCAATGGGTTTTTTCAGTTTAAATTTTATAGTTTAGTATTTAATTCATAGCCAAAATCTTAATACTTAGTCAGTAATTTTATTCAGGTGAACGGAATGCGCAAATTTTGTTAATTAAAGTGTTTACCAATTTAGTCTTAAATCTTTATTAATTTTCGCACTTTATTATATAAATTTTCGTATTCTTTTGTTTTAAGCTAAATCGTTGAAAAATTACAATTTGTTTTTTAAATCCAACGATAGCTTATCACAAAGCTCTGATTAAACTTAACTTTTTTTTTGGCGAACATTGAACCCACTGAATTAGATTTTAAGCAGCTTTAACTGATATATATATTTTTAATTTTTTGGTTAATTATATATTTTTATTATTAATTTTTCTAAGTATTCTGTTTTTTTGTTATTTGATGTAACGATGTTATTGATACCTTCATTTTATTTAGATTAATATAATTGTTTGAATGAATTTTTTTTCAATTATGAATTAAATTATAAATAAAAATGTTAAGAAGTTATTTTTATCAGTGAACGAATTAGGTTATTATTAATTTTTTATATTTTGCTGTAATTTGAAATAGACAAATAGAATACATTAAATATCATAGGTTATAGAATCTTTCTAAATCTCTCAATAATATAATGGGTCTCGCCGAAATGAGATTTTAAGAGTTTAAATATTTTTTATTTAGCAAATTAATTTAATCATTATTTAGGTTTGTCCATTAATTTACTAAATCTGTATTTTGTCAATTTATTCAGTACATGGTTTTGAATTTTATTGAATTATTTAATTTATTATTTAATATTAAATTCTTCCTTTTCCTAGCTTTAATAATAATCTTTTTTCTGCGTGTTAAATAATTTTTTATTAAATAATTGAAAACATGACGTCAAAATGAAGTCATTCGTTTTGTTCAACTGCATAATTATTTCCAACCTTATAATTATATCGGCAAGTAATTTAACTTATTAATTATTAATTTTTATGATTTTATTTTCAATTTATTAATTAAATGATCGCTTCAATGTCCTTGCTAATCAGGCAAAATTTTTTGATATTTTATAGTAGAATAAGCCCAATACGGAGATTATTATTATTTTGAATTAAATATTTTTCATAATTATATTATTCAAAATATTTTAATTTCCAAATCCACAATCCACAATTTTTCTATTCTATTTTAACTCACTTCTGCTGTTATTTTGCATGCGGGATCCCCGGGCGGGATTGCGGGATTTTGGAAATTTCGAAAAAATTTAGAAATAAGTTTTTAAAATCTCTAAAAAATGGTTTGTGTTATAATGAATGAAATTCGTCTTCTCAATTTATATTATTATTTTTTTCTTAAATTTTGGGTAGTGAAAACGAAATAAAAAGATTAATATCTTTCGTTCAATTTGTAAACTTCAATTTGAATTTTTAAAAAATTGACAAAATTATTTCATAGACAAATTTTTGTAAAGGTAAAATAACAATAACTTTAGTTGCATTCTATTTTTCATAAATACATAATTTAATACAGGGTTTATATTTATTATGCTATAATTAAGTTTAATTGTTATTTATTAATAATTTTTATTTTCCACTTTGTCTTTTCTAAATTTTAATCTTACATATATCAGCCCATTTATTAGAGTTATTAATAATTTTATGAACTCAGCATCACTTGAGTATTGTTGGACCATTTAGTGTATAATATAAATTTAATTTTGTTCTTTTTCTGACTTTGTAGATCACTGATATTAAATATTATAATTCATGAGACATAATATATGAATTATTTTTTATTCAGAATTTTGTAATTATTTATTTAAGAATTTTAATTTGAATATTGAAAAGTTTACTAAATTATTTCATAAAAAATTAAAATTTACAAGTTAAGACATTTATTTATATTTTATGCTATTAATTAAGTTTTTATTATTTATTTATTTATATATATGGTATATACTATTAATTAAATACTTTCCTTTTTTATCTCTCCTATTTTTTTATATATTAAATATATGATAAACCTTTTTATATTTATTAATCAAATTTATGAGCATTTCCTCACTTGGTGTCGAGACCTCCCCAGGGCATTCTTTTCATAAAATGTTATTTATTGATTAAATTTCATAAAGAAATGAGTTAATACATTTATTAATATTTATTATATTATTAATTAAGTTTAATTCTACGTTTAAATTTTTATTTCCGATTTTTCTCTCCTTTTTTTATATCAAATATATGGATCAACCTTTTATATTTATTAATTAATTATATTAGCTATTCCTCACTTGGTGAACAATGTTATTATTAGAGTGCCACGGGACCGGGACCTTTTCGGGTTGAAAAACCGGGAATTTTTGGCTGGGAAAACCGGGAAAAAACCGGGACTAGTCCCGGTCCCGGTCAATACCGGGACCTTGGTACTCAGTTGTACTCAGTTGTCCGCTACCAGGTCCCGGTCCCGTGGCACTCTAGTTATTATTGCTAAATTTTATTTTTTATTTTTTTTCTTTATTTCTAAATGGTTAGCAACAATTTATTTTAAGAAATTTTTAATTAATAATCAATTATGTATATAATTATTTATAATATTATTAGTTATTTTTTGAATATTTAAAGTTTTCGTTCCTTCTAGTGTAAATTAATATTTAAATATATTTATTTATTTGAAAAATATTTTTAGTTACAAAAATGACATAGTCTTGGGCTTGCATTTTCTTTGAGGATTTTTTAATTAAAAAATTATTTATATATTTGTCTGTTAATTTGCTAACTTCAATATTGCGAATTTATTCAATAATTGTAAAATGTATTACTTTTTAATTCAATATAATTATTTATATTTATTATTTTCACTTTTGTAGCCTATAAATTTTTTCAATTCAAAATTTATAAATTATTTTTTCTAAAATTTAATTGTGCATATTTTTAGCTAAACATTTTTCATAAACTTTTGGCCAATTCCGTCTTCAATAAAAACATCTTTTCTGCTATTTTTTAATAATAAATTTTATGTTCTTCATACGTTTAAAGTATTTTTCTCATTATTTTTTCTTTAGTGATTTTACATAGTAAAATTTTCATTGGTATAATATTTTTCTTTGATAAATTTTTTTTATTATTTCTTGAGAAAAATTAAATACAATTAATGATAATTTATTCATAAATATAATTATTTCATTGAATCCTTTAGAATATAACCTATAAATTCTTTGATTTCCGAAAAATTCAATTCATTTTTCAGTATTTATCAAAGATCTCCTGGTAATTGTTTGACTATGTCTACAATAATGAAACTCTAGAAAATTAAATTGAATTTTTTAAGTTTTAGTTTTTATTTTTTCAAAATTTTCATAGCAAATTGATTAATTATTTTTGCATTTTTTGAAGCGCCAAATTTGCACTTTTTGTTGTGAAGTGGCCAACCACGACTTAGATTTTTAAATAATGATTTCTTTGTTTCAAAATCTTGTCCTGAAATGCATGTTCGAGTACGCTCCACGAGACGAATATTTGAAAATTAAAAATGTAAAATTCAAATAATTAGTAACTTTTTTCAGGATTTTAAAGACGTTATAATAAAATATGAATTTTATTTCTTACTATTTTCTTTTTAAACTTTTTAAGTTTTATCTAATTTAATGGTTTCTCGCAAATAAAATGTAAAATTGTTCATTGTAATTAAAAATTTTGAAATGCGCGTACCTTTACTACTTTAAGTCTCCCGTCTCTGTAATTTATATTTTTGTAAAAAAAATTATTGAAATAATTGGGTTGGATATATATTATTTTCCAATTTAAAAATTAAGAATGATTTAATAAAATTTTTAACATTCTTACATTTATATGTTCAAAATTTTTATCTTTTAAAAATATTACAAATTGTTGTCAAATACAAATTTTGATTTCCCCTGTATATCAAAAATAAGATTTTTTTAATTGCTCAATTCTATGCTTTATATTTATGTTGGAAATAAAGAGTAATTACTAGAGGTGTGCCGTGACTGAAAAAACCGGTGAACCGTGACCGTGAATTGGTCCCGTGAATCGTAACCGTGACCGTGAATTTTTAAGAAAATTTTCTCTGGTGGCAAATTTTTTTTTTTCAGGGATCCCAACGGAAAGTTTTCAAAATCATCATTTGGGGTCAAAAATCAGAATGTAATTTGTCAACAGATTTTCACCAAAAGAACGACCAATTTTGGTGAATTAAGCCGATTTATTAATGAAAAAAATAAGTTTTGGAGGCCCGGCAGTGCCGTTAGGCGCCGCCGGGAAATTTTTGCAGATTTTGCTCCGATTTCTTAGCAAACTTTGCCCAAAAATGACCAAGTTTCTCTATAAAAAAAATATGAATCTGAAATTTGCAGTTTTATCCGGTGTAAATTGTGAACTGACCCCGTGAATCGTGACCGTGATTCACGGCACACCTCTAGTAATTACGTATTTCATCAGCTTAGTTTTTGTTGTTTTAATTTTTAATTCGTGATGAACCTTCGTTGTTATGACGCACATATTGTGCCATTCTTTCAGAAAAATTAATGGTTTATATTTTTTAATTTTGGTTTTATTTTATACCTTCTTAATCATTTGTTTCTTTGTCATGTTTAAATTTTTTTGTAACATCGAAGGAATAACATTAAATTGAATGTTTATAAAATAATTCAGTAAGAATAATTAAATATAATTAAATTCAATTTTACTGTTTTTTATTTGTTTATATTTTATTTAATTATGAATTTATTTTTCATTTATTTCTTTAACCATGACTCATACTCGGTGTGCATTATTTGGTTTTTCAGGAGACGGAGGAGAAATATACATTCCAAAAATAAATAGACATTAAAATTAAAACACTGATAAAATTCAACCTTTAATTTTTTATGTATTAAAAAATAAAGTTAAATCTCAAAAAAAATTTCTCACGAATTTTAAATTCTAAAAATTTTATGGCGTTTTTTTTTCTGATTTTGTTACTATTTTTGAAGTAGTGTACTATAAAAGTTTATCAATTTTTTAAATATAAACTATAAGAAAATAATAAAATAAAATAAATTAGTTATTTTAAATATACACACCGAGTTAAAAAACGAGACATGTGTCAATAAATAGAGAGTGCAGAAAAAAACATCTCTCTTTTTGGCGTACTATTTCTTTGTCTCTGTTATTAGAGAAAAACTGAATTTACTTCATCCTGTTTAACTTTTTTTCTGCTTGTTAAATCCGCTTCAAATTTTGCATGTCGATAGAGAAAAAAATTCTGCATCGATTTCTATGTTTGTTTTTATAGCTTAAATGTTGTTCTAAAAAGTTATTCAAAAAATAAAATTTCGAAGCCATATATCTTTTTTCGAACTCTTCTAATTGTTTAGCATTTGCTTAGAAAAAGCTTCTCCCCATCAAGGGCTTTCGAATGATGTCAAGATGGACCAATTTGGTTGGTAAAAACCTCCAAAAATAATTTTTAAAAATCGTCATTTTTTAATATTTTGGACAAAAATAAATAAAAATATTCATGTTGCACAACGGACTCGAACCAACACCCTTTGTCCCCTTACTATCTTACAAAAACCACTGAGCCACATATGCATTTACTTTTAGAACTAGGGGCTCAAAATTGACTCGGTGTGTATAATAGATTTATCAGCGAAACTAAAATTTATTTCATTATTTTTTTGTTTAATCCTTTCTGATGGCATTAATTTTTGTAAATTGCCAGCGATGAGCAAAATATACATAAAAAATTTAATGAAAAAAATGATAGGAAAAAATTTTAAAAAGCGTAAATGAATATGCTAAACAAATTTTAAATTCGAACTAAATGGTATTTTATTTAATAATATTCCTATTCATTTATTTAATTTATTATTTTCTATCAACTCAATCCAATAAATTATTAATTCAAAAATTAGTTTACTTTAATTATTAAAGTCTATACCAATTTATTTGATTTAGCCAAAACCTTGATTTTTTGAATTCTTCTGGTCACATTTATATTTCTGGTTAGTTTTTTCAAAATAAAATTAATTAAAAATGCAATGGTTAATATTTTTTGATGAGGCTTTCACCTTATATTGTATTGTTAATTAATAAATTTTTATCTTTTCATGTCTTGAGAGTGCTTTCTTTACCCATAGTGAGACTGGCCCAGTTTTTTGCCATTTTTAAAATTATTTAACCTATATGTTTTAATAACGGTTTAATTTTAATCCATTATTCTAAACATTTAAAATATATTTTGTTATGAATTATTCAAATTTTGTTTATTTTAAAATATTTCGAAATTATATTGTTTCAAAGACCCAATCAATCATTTTTTCATTAAAATGAAAAATTTAAATTTCTTACTTATAAAAAACAAATTTTTATCCTTTTCTTGTTTGTAGCAAAATGTTATAAATATTTCATTTTTAAAAGCCTATTTGTTAATTTATCAGTTATGATTAGAGATCGACCTGTACCTGGATCCAGGCCTGTATTTTTCCTGGATCCAGGTACAGGTAAATTTTTGACAACCTGTATTTTTCCTGTACCTGTATTTTCCTGTACTTTTGTACAGGAAATACAGGTGCAGGTACAGGCTTTTTTCAAAATGTCGATCTCTAGTTATGATTTTCTCACCTCTTATTTCTGCTATGCTGTGGCGGATTGCAGCACTTAAGTTTTAAAAAATTCTAAAAAAAGGGTATTTTAGTGCAAAAATCATTAATAAAATTTTAAAAATGCCGAGAACACATTGCCTAATTTTTTGAAATTTTCAGACCCTATTGATAATAAATGCTTAGAGCTATAGAAAACACCAAAAATTATTAATGGTCCAAAAATGTTAGGCGAGGCTTCGATATTCTTACAGAATTTTAATTTTTATTAATTTTAGTATGTCCTTAAAATGGGCTTTTGTTACATGTTGAAATAATTTGTAAATTCAACTCTTTTGCTAGATAATTTCAAAATTCACGTTTTGGAGATGGACAAGAAGCTTAAAATATTTTTTTATATTACTGTTACTATTTTTCTTTTCTTCGGAATAAAATTTTTTAGAATTATTTTCGCTAATATTTTTTTTTTCATTTTTCGCAATATATATTTTTATTTTCCTTAATCGTTCCGTAACCTTGTTGTTTCTTTTTTTGCTCTCCATATGGTCATTTTATTTTAATCAAATTTTAGTTTAGTTCATTTTACTTCAATTTTATGTTTAAATTAAATATTTAATATTTTTCTTAGTTTTATAGAAATTTTCTGTATTAAAATTTAATATTTCTTTTTAATTATGTTTCTTGCATATTTTTTTAGTATTTTTTCTTTTATTTAACATGACTCTTGTCGTTGTGACAGCATACAGCGCCGCTTGTCGTTTACGACGATGATATAGACCAGCTTTAATTTATATGTACATAAATTAATTAATTTATTATTTATAATTTTTATATATATGTACTAATCGTTTTTTACTTTTTGCGGTTTTTCATTTTTATGTTTCTATTTTTATAAGGTAAATTATTTTAGTTTTCAAATTTCATTTAATTATTCGCAATCAGTTATTTTTTATTTGTTATTGTTCGGTTTGTTAATTGTTTTTTTTTGTTTAATAACTTATTGTTTTTTTTCATTATAAATAATTGATGGTCATTTGAAAAAGTTAGTATTATAAATTTAAATCATTTAACAAAATTTCTGCGATCTTTAACAGAATTTTTTTTAAGAAAATTGATAAATAAATAAAGTTGATATTTTTCTAAATTTTGATTATTTAATTCAATATGTTATATTTTATTATATTTAAGCTGAAATTATATTTAATTGTCCGATCAAAAGTTTTCAAATATTATGTCGCTGTCATTTTTTGAATACAAAATTTATTTAAATATACATATAACATTTAAATAAATTTTAGCTGATATTTTGATGGTTATGTTTGATTCTTTTGTATTGGGATTTCATAAATAAATAAATAAGTCGTTTTTTATCTTATTATGCTATTAATATTAAGCTTAATAGTTACCTAATTTTACTTTGTTTTCCTATTTTTTTTTATTAAATATATCATTACAATTTTTAGTTTTATTAATTAAATTTATGAGCTCTTCACTCGAAAATGTACGCCTGAATCCTGTTTTAATATTTATATATTAAAATATTTTTCTTTAAATTATTTTTTATTAATGCTCATCTTTTATTATTTGCTGTTTAATGTTTTTAAATAATAATGAGGAGATAACTTCATATAAATAATGATTTTAAAGCCACTCAACTGATTTCTTATATTTATTTTTGAAATATTAAAAAGTAATTAATAGTTTTTTATCAGATTAATATTCGGAGACGAGCCTGATAAAAAATATAAATTTCGGTTGATTCCACACGTTTCTATTTATGGTAAAGGCCAACTATATTCGCCTAATTTTCTTAATAAATATTAATTTGATTATTTATTTGTATTATTTACAATTGGCGGTTACTTATTGTTTTAAAATTAATGGTAATATTTTAATTTAGTTTTAAAAATTATTTAAATACAAAAATCAAAATTAAAGTATGCAAAAATGCCGATTTAATTTTGCAAATAATTTTAACCTACTTATATTTTAGTTAACAAAAAAAAACTAAAAAGGTATCTGGTAAAATTAAATTTTACAAAAGAAGAAGACAATATGTGCTTTATTTAATATTGCTATTTTTCTTTTTCTTTTGGGAATATAATTTTTATTTATATTTTCAATGTATAATTTTGTTAAATTATTTTACTTTTTTTAAATAATATTGTAATAATTCCATTTTCAATATTTTATTCTGTGTCCAATCCCCTGCTGCACAATTGTCTCGCATTCCTTTATTACTTTATTCCTTCCATTATAAATTATTGTAATTTTATCCTATGATAATTATTTACAAATAAAATAATTCTTCTCAAGAATTTAATGTGTTTTGTTTATCTTATTTTAATGAATTTAAATTATTATTTAATGAATATCTTTTTTACATCATTTTTGTAATTTTTAATTCTGGATTAAACCTTGGGTTGATAACTTATCAAAAAGGTTGGATTTTTTAATTCGAATTCTTTTGGCCAAACTTTTCACTGAATTTTCTTCTGTCCCTTCAAATTTACAAAATGAGGATAACTCTAAGAAGTTGACTTTAAAAAAGCATTATTTTAAATTTATTGTTATATTTACAAATTTAATAGAACCAAAAATAAAACTTTGATTTGTAAAAATAAATTTATTTTGTATTTATTATAATATATCATTTATTCTTTATGGATTTACTTTAATTTCACTCAATTTTTCGTTCATTCCATGACGAAATGACAGATAATCTCTCAGAGACTCAATTATTTTAATTTTTATATAAGTTTTTGAGCTTCTCGTGGTAAGATGCCAAAAACAGTCCCTGGCGTTTAATGCCCTTCTTAGAATTTTGGCAGATTTGACTAGAAAATTATCCTATTCCCCGCCTCGATATTACCAAAAGAAATAAATAATGATTTAAAGTAAAAAAGCAAAGTGTACATGTTTCACAATTTTTATTTGTAGAATTTTGAGTTCTCTTTAAATCCCTGTAAATATATTGAAATGGGTCACCACAGGAATGTGACTTTTAAGCTATTTTTAACAGTTTTATTTATTTTGTAAATTAAGAAATTCAATAAATATTTACTGTTTATTTATTGTAGAATTAATGTTGTCAATAATTAATTATTAGTTCAGTTTGTATTGTTGTGTTTTATTTAATATTGCTATTTTTCTTTTTCTTTTGGGAATATAATTTTTATTTATATTTTCAATGTATAATTTTGTTAAATTATTTTACTTTTATGATATAATTTTAATTTTATTTTTTGCTAAATATATTTTTTATTTTCTTGGTCGTGCGCAACTCAGGTTATTCTTTTCCTCCGTATTGCTATTTTATTTTAAATTGTTTTGTTATAATTTTGAGTATTTAGAATTGTGCTTCTATTTTAAAAATTTGCTCCTATTTTTAATGTTTTTTAAACAATTAAATTTATTTATTTGTTAACTAAATATTTTATTGTTGTTGTCCTAAATAATAAATGTTTATTTTGTATTATTAGTCTAAATTAAAATTAATTTTTCGTAACTCATGCCTACCATTGACATATGAAAGTTTTATCAGTATTTAGACTTTTTGATTTTGTTTAAATTGTATTCATTGTATTTTTTTTTTTTTGTAAATAAATGTGTTTTGTCATAATTTGCATTTTTAATCTGTGCTTCTATTTTTATTTTCATATTATTTTTAATCTTTTTAAACAAAATTATTTATTTATTTATAAATAATATTGTAATAATTCCATTTTCAATATTTTTATTCTGTGTCCAATCCCCTGCTGCACAATTGTCTCGCATTCCTTTATTACTTTATTCCTTCCATTATAAATTATTGTAATTTTATCCTATGATAATTATTTACAAATAAAATAATTCTTCTCAAGAATTTAATGTGTTTTGTTTATCTTATTTTAATGAATTTAAATTATTATTTAATGAATATCTTTTTTACATCATTTTTGTAATTTTTAATTCTGGATTAAACCTTGGGTTGATAACTTATCAAAAAGGTTGGATTTTTTAATTCGAATTCTTTTGGCCAAACTTTTCACTGAATTTTCTTCTGTCCCTTCAAATTTACAAAATGAGGATAACTCTAAGAAGTTGACTTTAAAAAAGCATTATTTTAAATTTATTGTTATATTTACAAATTTAATAGACCAAAAATAAAACTTTGATTTGTAAAAATAAATTTATTTTGTATTTATTATAATATATCATTTATTCTTTATGGATTTACTTTAATTTCACTCAATTTTTCGTTCATTCCATGACGAAATGACAGATAATCTCTCAGAGACTCAATTATTTTAATTTTTATATAAGTTTTTGAGCTTCTCGTGGTAAGATGCCAAAAACAGTCCCTGGCGTTTAATGCCCTTCTTAGAATTTTGGCAGATTTGACTAGAAAATTATCCTATTCCCCGCCTCGATATTACCAAAAGAAATAAATAATGATTTAAAGTAAAAAAGCAAAGTGTACATGTTTCACAATTTTTATTTGTAGAATTTTGAGTTCTCTTTAAATCCCTGTAAATATATTGAAATGGGTCACCACAGGAATGTGACTTTTAAGCTATTTTTAACAGTTTTATTTATTTTGTAAATTAAGAAATTCAATAAATATTTACTGTTTATTTATTGTAGAATTAATGTTGTCAATAATTAATTATTAGTTCAGTTTGTATTGTTGTGTTTTATTTAATATTGCTATTTTTCTTTTTCTTTTGGGAATATTTTTTATTTATATTTTCAATGTATAATTTTGTTAAATTATTTTACTTTTATGATATAATTTTAATTTTATTTTTTGCTAAATATATTTTTTATTTTCTTGGTCGTGCGCAACTCAGGTTATTCTTTTCCTCCGTATTGCTATTTTATTTTAAATTGTTTTGTTATAATTTTGAGTATTTAGAATTGTGCTTCTATTTTAAAAATTTGCTCCTATTTTTAATGTTTTTTAAACAATTAAATTTATTTATTTGTTAACTAAATATTTTATTGTTGTTGTCCTAAATAATAAATGTTTATTTTGTATTATTAGTCTAAATTAAAATTAATTTTTCGTAACTCATGCCTACCATTGACATATGAAAGTTTTATCAGTATTTAGACTTTTTGATTTTGTTTAAATTGTATTCATTGTATTTTTTTTTTTTTTGTAAATAAATGTGTTTTGTCATAATTTGCATTTTTAATCTGTGCTTCTATTTTTATTTTCATATTATTTTTAATCTTTTTAAACAAAATTATTTATTTATTTATAAATAATATTGTAATAATTCCATTTTCAATATTTTTATTCTGTGTCCAATCCCCTGCTGCACAATTGTCTCGCATTCCTTTATTACTTTATTCCTTCCATTATAAATTATTGTAATTTTATCCTATGATAATTATTTACAAATAAAATAATTCTTCTCAAGAATTTATGTGTTTTGTTTATCTTATTTTAATGAATTTAAATTATTATTTAATGAATATCTTTTTTACATCATTTTTGTAATTTTTAATTCTGGATTAAACCTTGGGTTGATAACTTATCAAAAAGGTTGGATTTTTTAATTCGAATTCTTTTGGCCAAACTTTTCACTGAATTTTCTTCTGTCCCTTCAAATTTACAAAATGAGGATAACTCTAAGAAGTTGACTTTAAAAAAGCATTATTTTAAATTTATTGTTATATTTACAAATTTAATAGACCAAAAATAAAACTTTGATTTGTAAAAATAAATTTATTTTGTATTTATTATAATATATCATTTATTCTTTATGGATTTACTTTAATTTCACTCAATTTTTCGTTCATTCCATGACGAAATGACAGATAATCTCTCAGAGACTCAATTATTTTAATTTTTATATAAGTTTTTGAGCTTCTCGTGGTAAGATGCCAAAAACAGTCCCTGGCGTTTAATGCCCTTCTTAGAATTTTGGCAGATTTGACTAGAAAATTATCCTATTCCCCGCCTCGATATTACCAAAAGAAATAAATAATGATTTAAAGTAAAAAAGCAAAGTGTACATGTTTCACAATTTTTATTTGTAGAATTTTGAGTTCTCTTTAAATCCCTGTAAATATATTGAAATGGGTCACCACAGGAATGTGACTTTTAAGCTATTTTTAACAGTTTTATTTATTTTGTAAATTAAGAAATTCAATAAATATTTACTGTTTATTTATTGTAGAATTAATGTTGTCAATAATTAATTATTAGTTCAGTTTGTATTGTTGTGTTTTATTTAATATTGCTATTTTTTTTTTCTTTTGGGAATATAATTTTTATTTATATTTTCAATGTATAATTTTGTTAAATTATTTTACTTTTATGATATAATTTTAATTTTATTTTTTGCTAAATATATTTTTTATTTTCTTGGTCGTGCGCAACTCAGGTTATTCTTTTCCTCCGTATTGCTATTTTATTTTAAATTGTTTTGTTATAATTTTGAGTATTTAGAATTGTGCTTCTATTTTAAAAATTTGCTCCTATTTTTAATGTTTTTTAAACAATTAAATTTATTTATTTGTTAACTAAATATTTTATTGTTGATTGTCCTAAATAATAAATGTTTATTTTGTATTATTAGTCTAAATTAAAATTAATTTTTCGTAACTCATGCCTACCATTGACATATGAAAGTTTTATCAGTATTTAGACTTTTTGATTTTGTTTAAATTGTATTCATTGTATTTTTTTTTTTTTTTGTAAATAAATGTGTTTTGTCATAATTTGCATTTTTAATCTGTGCTTCTATTTTTATTTTCATATTATTTTTAATCTTTTTAAACAAAATTATTTATTTATTTATAAATAATATTGTAATAATTCCATTTTCAATATTTTTATTCTGTGTCCAATCCCCTGCTGCACAATTGTCTCGCATTCCTTTATTACTTTATTCCTTCCATTATAAATTATTGTAATTTTATCCTATGATAATTATTTACAAATAAAATAATTCTTCTCAAGAATTTAATGTGTTTTGTTTATCTTATTTTAATGAATTTAAATTATTATTTAATGAATATCTTTTTTACATCATTTTTGTAATTTTTAATTCTGGATTAAACCTTGGGTTGATAACTTATCAAAAAGGTTGGATTTTTTAATTCGAATTCTTTTGGCCAAACTTTTCACTGAATTTTCTTCTGTCCCTTCAAATTTACAAAATGAGGATAACTCTAAGAAGTTGACTTTAAAAAAGCATTATTTTAAATTTATTGTTATATTTACAAATTTAATAGACCAAAAATAAAACTTTGATTTGTAAAAATAAATTTATTTTGTATTTATTATAATATATCATTTATTCTTTATGGATTTACTTTAATTTCACTCAATTTTTCGTTCATTCCATGACGAAATGACAGATAATCTCTCAGAGACTCAATTATTTTAATTTTTATATAAGTTTTTGAGCTTCTCGTGGTAAGATGCCAAAAACAGTCCCTGGCGTTTAATGCCCTTCTTAGAATTTTGGCAGATTTGACTAGAAAATTATCCTATTCCCCGCTCGATATTACCAAAAGAAATAAATAATGATTTAAAGTAAAAAAGCAAAGTGTACATGTTTCACAATTTTTATTTGTAGAATTTTGAGTTCTCTTTAAATCCCTGTAAATATATTGAAATGGGTCACCACAGGTTCACAACTTTTAAGCTATTTTTAACAGTTTTATTTATTTTGTAAATTAAGAAATTCAATAAATATTTACTGTTTATTTATTGTAGAATTAATGTTGTCAATAATTAATTATTAGTTCAGTTTGTATTGTTGTGTTTTTTTAATATTGCTATTTTTCTTTTTCTTTTGGGAATATAATTTTTATTTATATTTTCAATGTATAATTTTGTTAAATTATTTTACTTTTATGATATAATTTTAATTTTATTTTTTGCTAAATATATTTTTTATTTTCTTGGTCGTGCGCAACTCAGGTTATTCTTTTCCTCCGTATTGCTATTTTATTTTAAATTGTTTTGTTATAATTTTGAGTATTTAGAATTGTGCTTCTATTTTAAAAATTTGCTCCTATTTTTAATGTTTTTTAAACAATTAAATTTATTTATTTGTTAACTAAATATTTTATTGTTGATTGTCCTAAATAATAAATGTTTATTTTGTATTATTAGTCTAAATTAAAATTAATTTTTCGTAACTCATGCCTACCATTGACATATGAAAGTTTTATCAGTATTTAGACTTTTTGATTTTGTTTAAATTGTATTCATTGTATTTTTTTTTTTTTTGTAAATAAATGTGTTTTGTCATAATTTGCATTTTTAATCTGTGCTTCTATTTTTTTTTCATATTATTTTTAATCTTTTTAAACAAAATTATTTATTTATTTATAAATAATATTGTAATAATTCCATTTTCAATATTTTTATTCTGTGTCCAATCCCCTGCTGCACAATTGTCTCGCATTCCTTTATTACTTTATTCCTTCCATTATAAATTATTGTAATTTTATCCTATGATAATTATTTACAAATAAAATAATTCTTCTCAAGAATTTAATGTGTTTTGTTTATCTTATTTTAATGAATTTAAATTATTATTTAATGAATATCTTTTTTACATCATTTTTGTAATTTTTAATTCTGGATTAAACTTGGGTTGATAACTTATCAAAAAGGTTGGATTTTTTAATTCGAATTCTTTTGGCCAAACTTTTCACTGAATTTTCTTCTGTCCCTTCAAATTTACAAAATGAGGATAACTCTAAGAAGTTGACTTTAAAAAAGCATTATTTTAAATTTATTGTTATATTTACAAATTTAATAGACCAAAAATAAAACTTTGATTTGTAAAAATAAATTTATTTTGTATTTATTATAATATATCATTTATTCTTTATGGATTTACTTTAATTTCACTCAATTTTTCGTTCATTCCATGACGAAATGACAGATAATCTCTCAGAGACTCAATTATTTTAATTTTTATATAAGTTTTTGAGCTTCTCGTGGTAAGATGCCAAAAACAGTCCCTGGCGTTTAATGCCCTTCTTAGAATTTTGGCAGATTTGACTAGAAAATTATCCTATTCCCCGCCTCGATATTACCAAAAGAAATAAATAATGATTTAAAGTAAAAAAGCAAAGTGTACATGTTTCACAATTTTTATTTGTAGAATTTTGAGTTCTCTTTAAATCCCTGTAAATATATTGAAATGGGTCACCACAGGAATGTGACTTTTAAGCTATTTTTAACAGTTTTATTTATTTTGTAAATTAAGAAATTCAATAAATATTTACTGTTTATTTATTGTAGAATTAATGTTGTCAATAATTAATTATTAGTTCAGTTTGTATTGTTGTGTTTTATTTAATATTGCTATTTTCTTTTTCTTTTGGGAATATAATTTTTATTTATATTTTCAATGTATAATTTTGTTAAATTATTTTACTTTTATGATATAATTTTAATTTTATTTTTTGCTAATATATTTTTTATTTTCTTGGTCGTGCGCAACTCAGGTTATTCTTTTCCTCCGTATTGCTATTTTATTTTAAATTGTTTTGTTATAATTTTGAGTATTTAGAATTGTGCTTCTATTTTAAAAATTTGCTCCTATTTTTAATGTTTTTTAAACAATTAAATTTATTTATTTGTTAACTAAATATTTTATTGTTGATTGTCCTAAATAATAAATGTTTATTTTGTATTATTAGTCTAAATTAAAATTAATTTTTCGTAACTCATGCCTACCATTGACATATGAAAGTTTTATCAGTATTTAGACTTTTTGATTTTGTTTAAATTGTATTCATTGTATTTTTTTTTTTTTTGTAAATAAATGTGTTTTGTCATAATTTGCATTTTTAATCTGTGCTTCTATTTTTATTTCATATATATTTTTTAATCTTTTTAAACAAAATTATTTATTTATTTATAAATAATATTGTAATAATTCCATTTTCAATATTTTTATTCTGTGTCCAATCCCCTGCTGCACAATTGTCTCGCATTCCTTTATTACTTTATTCCTTCCATTATAAATTATTGTAATTTTATCCTATGATAATTATTTACAAATAAAATAATTCTTCTCAAGAATTTAATGTGTTTTGTTTATCTTAT
Source organism: Heterodera glycines (assembly GCA_004148225.2). Lineage (NCBI taxonomy): Eukaryota > Metazoa > Nematoda > Chromadorea > Rhabditida > Heteroderidae > Heterodera > Heterodera glycines. The sequence continues at coordinate 5,653,184 of CP049706.1, read as the reverse complement.
TTTAATGAATTTAAATTATTATTTAATGAATATCTTTTTTACATCATTTTTGTAATTTTTAATTCTGGATTAAACCTTGGGTTGATAACTTATCAAAAAGGTTGGATTTTTTAATTCGAATTCTTTTGGCCAAACTTTTCACTGAATTTTCTTCTGTCCCTTCAAATTTACAAAATGAGGATAACTCTAAGAAGTTGACTTTAAAAAAGCATTATTTTAAATTTATTGTTATATTTACAAATTTAATAGACCAAAAATAAAACTTTGATTTGTAAAAATAAATTTATTTTGTATTTATTATAATATATCATTTATTCTTTATGGATTTACTTTAATTTCACTTCAATTTTTCGTTCATTCCATGACGAAATGACAGATAATCTCTCAGAGACTCAATTATTTTAATTTTTATATAAGTTTTTGAGCTTCTCGTGGTAAGATGCCAAAAACAGTCCCTGGCGTTTAATGCCCTTCTTAGAATTTTGGCAGATTTGACTAGAAAATTATCCTATTCCCCGCCGATATTACCAAAAGAAATAAATAATGATTTAAAGTAAAAAAGCAAAGTGTACATGTTTCACAATTTTTATTTGTAGAATTTTGAGTTCTCTTTAAATCCCTGTAAATATATTGAAATGGGTCACCACAGGAATGTGACTTTTAAGCTATTTTTAACAGTTTTATTTATTTTGTAAATTAAGAAATTCAATAAATATTTACTGTTTATTTATTGTAGAATTAATGTTGTCAATAATTAATTATTAGTTCAGTTTGTATTGTTGTGTTTTATTTAATATTGCTATTTTTTTTTCTTTTGGGAATATAATTTTTATTTATATTTTCAATGTATAATTTTGTTAAATTATTTTACTTTTATGATATAATTTTAATTTTATTTTTTTGCTAAATATATTTTTTATTTTCTTGGTCGTGCGCAACTCAGGTTATTCTTTTCCTCCGTATTGCTATTTTATTTTAAATTGTTTTGTTATAATTTTGAGTATTTAGAATTGTGCTTCTATTTTAAAAATTTGCTCCTATTTTTAATGTTTTTTAAACAATTAAATTTTTTATTTGTTAACTAAATATTTTATTGTTGATTGTCCTAAATAATAAATGTTTATTTTGTATTATTAGTCTAAATTAAAATTAATTTTTCGTAACTCATGCCTACATTGACATATGAAAGTTTTATCAGTATTTAGACTTTTTGATTTTGTTTAAATTGTATTCATTGTATTTTTTTTTTTTTGTAAATAAATGTGTTTTGTCATAATTTGCATTTTTAATCTGTGCTTCTATTTTTATTTTCATATTATTTTTAATCTTTTTAAACAAAATTATTTATTTATTTATAAATATATTGTAATAAATTCCATTTTCAATATTTTTATTCTGTGTCCAATCCCTGCTGCACAATTGTCTCGCATTCCTTTATTACTTTATTCCTTCCATTATAAATTATTGTAATTTTATCCTATGATAATTAATTTACAAATAAATAATTCTTCTCAAGAATTTAATGTGTTTTGTTTATCTTATTTTAATGAATTTAAATTTTATTTAATGAATATCTTTTTACATCATTTTTGTAATTTTTAATTCTGGATTAAACCTTGGGTTGATAACTTATCAAAAAGGTTGGATTTTTTAATTCGAATTCTTTTGGCCAAACTTTTCACTGAATTTTCTTCTGTCCCTTCAAATTTACAAATGAGGATAACTCTAAGAAGTTGACTTTAAAAAGCATTATTTTAAATTTATTGTTATATTTACAATTTAATAGACCAAAAAAAACTTTGATTTGTAAAAATAAATTTATTTTGTATTTATTATAATATATCATTTATTCTTTATGGATTTACTTTAATTTCACTCAATTTTTCGTTCATTCCATGACGAAATGACAGATAATCTCTCAGAGACTCAATTATTTTAATTTTTATATAAGTTTTTGAGCTTCTCGTGGTAAGATGCCAAAAACAGTCCCTGGCGTTTAATGCCCTTCTTAGAATTTTGGCAGATTTGACTAGAAAATTATCCTATTCCCCGCCTACCAAAAGAAATAAATAATGATTTAAAGTAAAAAAGCAAAGTGTACATGTTTCACAATTTTTATTTGTAGAATTTTGAGTTCTCTTTAAATCCCTGTAAATATATTGAAATGGGTCACCACAGGAATGTGACTTTTAAGCTATTTTTAACAGTTTTATTTATTTTGTAAATTAAGAAATTCAATAAATATTTACTGTTTATTTATTGTAGAATTAATGTTGTCAATAATTAATTATTAGTTCAGTTTGTATTGTTGTGTTTTATTTAATATTGCTATTTTTCTTTTTCTTTTGGGAATATAATTTTTATTTATATTTTCAATGTATAATTTTGTTAAATTATTTTACTTTTATGATATAATTTTAATTTTATTTTTTGCTAAATATATTTTTTATTTTCTTGGTCGTGCGCAACTCAGGTTATTCTTTTCCTCCGTATTGCTATTTTATTTTAAATTGTTTTGTTATAATTTTGAGTATTTAGAATTGTGCTTCTATTTTAAAAATTTGCTCCTATTTTTAATGTTTTTTAAACAATTAAATTTATTTATTTGTTAACTAAATATTTTATTGTTGATTGTCCTAAATAATAAATGTTTATTTTGTATTATTAGTCTAAATTAAAATTAATTTTTCGTAACTCATGCCTACCATTGACATATGAAAGTTTTATCAGTATTTAGACTTTTTGATTTTGTTTAAATTGTATTCATTGTATTTTTTTTTTTTTTGTAAATAAATGTGTTTTGTCATAATTTGCATTTTTAATCTGTGCTTCTATTTTTATTTTCATATTATTTTTAATCTTTTTAAACAAAATTATTTATTTATTTATAAATAATATTGTAATAATTCCATTTTCAATATTTTTTATTCTGTGTCCAATCCCTGCTGCACAATTGTCTCGCATTCCTTTATTACTTTATTCCTTCCATTATAAATTATTGTAATTTTATCCTATGATAATTATTTACAAATAAAATAATTCTTCTCAAGAATTTAATGTGTTTTGTTTATTATTTTAATGAATTAAATTATTATTTAATGAATATCTTTTTTACATCATTTTTGTAATTTTTAATTCTGGATTAAACCTTGGGTTGATAACTTATCAAAAAGGTTGGATTTTTTAATTCGAATTCTTTTGGCCAAACTTTTCACTGAATTTTCTTCTGTCCCTTCAAATTTACAAAATGAGGATAACTCTAAGAAGTTGACTTTAAAAAAGCATTATTTTAAATTTATTGTTATATTTACAAATTTAATAGACCAAAAATAAAACTTTGATTTGTAAAAATAAATTTATTTTGTATTTATTATAATATATCATTTATTCTTTATGGATTTACTTTAATTTCACTCAATTTTTCGTTCATTCCATGACGAAATGACAGATAATCTCTCAGAGACTCAATTATTTTAATTTTTATATAAGTTTTTGAGCTTCTCGTGGTAAGATGCCAAAAACAGTCCCTGGCGTTTAATGCCCTTCTTAGAATTTTGGCAGATTTGACTAGAAAATTATCCTATTCCCCGCCTACCAAAAGAAATAAATAATGATTTAAAGTAAAAAAGCAAAGTGTACATGTTTCACAATTTTTATTTGTAGAATTTTGAGTTCTCTTTAAATCCCTGTAAATATATTGAAATGGGTCACCACAGGAATGTGACTTTTAAGCTATTCTTAACAGTTTTATTTATTTTGTAAATTAAGAAATTCAATAAATATTTACTGTTTATTTATTGTATAATTAATGTTTTCAATAATTAATTATTAGTTCAGTTTGTATTGTTGTGTTTTATTTAATATTGCTATTTTTATTTTCAGAATATGGTTATTCTTTATTTTTTATTTTCGCTGATATAATTTTATTAAATTTTTCATGTGGTTAAATTACTAAATTTTTAATTATGACCATAACTAAAATATTATTTTAAAAAATTGATTTCCTTTTCTTAAAATATTTCACCAGAAATTGGCTTTTAAAATTTATATTTTTGATTAATAAATTAATGTTATTAGTTGTAAATAACGAATTGCATATCGATATTAGATAGAGTCTATAGGGCACGGCAACCCATCCCTTGAAATAGTCTTATTAGGCACGACATTGTGAGGATTGCCCACCTTTGAGGACACGCAAAATTTCAAAAAAAGTGGCAAACTCAATTTTTTAATCAAAATAAAGAAATTGATCACTTACGGAATGAATATCACAAGATTTTCATGACATCGGGATTTGAGTGCTTTATATGCTGAGCTTTAAGAATGTCCATAAGAAGTGATTAATAATAAATATCCCGTTGTCCCTTAGGAAAGGAATTCTTTCTTTATTTTGATTAAAAAACTGAATTTCCACTTGTTTTTTAAATTTTGTGGCCCCAAATGCCGGATTCTCAAATGTTGCACTATGAAATCCTTTCGCTAATTGGTGAGTGTTTTTATATTTATTATGCTATAATTATGTTTAATTGTCAATTTAACAAAATGTTATAAATTAAATTCATTGTATTATTACTATTATTTTCGTTCTAAATTATAGCAACAATTCTTTTTGAGATATTTTTAATTACTTATAATAATGTGCGCTTTTAATTGCAAAAAATAATTTCCCCAAACATTTCTAATATAGCGGATATTAATTGATTTCTAATATAGCGGATATTAATTGATTTATTTTTAACTTTATGAATTATATTTAAAATTTTCTTTTCGATTTTAACTTGTTTGTTTAAATTCGCCCAATGAAACCAAAATAGGCCAAACCTTTAAATCTGGCCCTAATCATTGTAAATTTATAATTTTAAGTTTTTTTTAATTAATTCTGATCATTTTATATTTAGTTTTCAACTATTATTGGAATTAAACAAAATACTTTATAACATTAATATAAAAAATTTAAATGAATTAATTTTGTTACTACTTAATTATAAACTTTGATTCTCCATTAAGCTTTTCAGAACTTTATGACCATTTATAATAATATAGATTTTTTAATAAATTATTAATTATTCAAACATTTTTCATTTACTTTTTTCTATTTATATTTTTAAATTCATTTTTTTTTCATTTTTGATATAATATTTCATTTGGGTTGACAATAAATTTATTGATTGATAATAAAATCTTTTTATTAAGTGTATCCGGATATTCATAATAAATATTTGAATTTCTATTTTTATTATTATATATTGTATTTCCTATGATTCTGTTTATTCCAGCTAAACTCATAAATTATAATAATTCATAGAATATTTCGTAATTTAGTTTCCTCATTTAATAAAAGATCTAATAATTTTCTACACTAAATGAAATTCAAATTTAATTTGTACAAAAGTACTATATATATTTTTGCTTTTTGACAAATTAATTTTTATAACAAGTTGATACTTATGAAACCCTGCACCGCATAATAAGTTTTAATTATTTAATTAGAAATTCACTTCGCATTGAAATACTGTATAGTTTGAAAATATTTCCATTTTTATTAAAATATTCAGTTTTTAAAACTGTTAATTTATTTCTATAAAATTATTTTTTTTTGCTACTTTATATATTCTTTGTTCCTCTTTCATTTTTAATATGAACCGGCTAAAAATTATACGGTACTTAAAGCCAATCTCTTGTAATGATTAAATTGTTTTTTAATTTTCATTCTTAAAATAAAAACTTGAGAATAACAAAGTTTCAGGTTTTATTATCTTTTATTTTTATGGTTACATTTTTTATTGCTGTATATTTTAAAAATTTTTGCCACTTTTATTAAAATATTTAGATATTAATATTTTGATTATTTTATAAGTTAATAATTTTTTTTTATCTAATCTCGTGACAAAAACATCATTACTTAACAAAAAATATAACGAAAGAATCCGATTAAAGGAAAGTTATGCTATTATGAGATAAATCATTATTCTGTTTTTCAGCTTAATAAGAAACTTATTAAAAATTAAATTAAATAAAAACTCAATAAAATTAGTTAATTTATTATTTTCTTTAATTATTTATGTATCTGATTAGATCCATATTGCATTTTTTTAAATTTTCTTCATTTTAGAAATTTGTACTAAGTTTCGAAGAACAGAAATATGAATTCACCAAACTATCTCATTCATCAAAGAAAATGCTGCTAAGACCCGAACTATTGAAATTATTCGGATCCCCTTAAAGACTTTTTGACGCATTTGCTCCCGTTAGCCCTTGGGAAAGGCCTTTCAAAAAATTTTCGAAAGTATTCGAGAACGGAAAAAAAACATACAGAGACAAGATTTGTCTATTGAACAGAGCCCGGAATTTTAAATGTGCCAGGCCTGGGCATAGATAATTAATTGATCGGGCACGGGCAGCCCGGTAAAAAAACCTGTTTAACCAGCCACCCGGAACCAAAATTTTTTCAAAATTTACCAGGCCCGGGCGGTCCGGCGTGCGCCCGGGCCCGACTGGTCACTCTACCAGGGATGGCATTCCGAGGCCCCAAAAATTTTCGGAAATCGGAAATCGGAATTCCGGGGGTCCAAAATTTTTCGGAAATCGGAAATCGGAATTCCGAGGCCCAAAAATTTTTCGGAAGTCGGAAATCGGAATTCCGTGCCATCCCTGGTCACTACTATAAAATATGGCTGAAGGTTTGGTGCGATTGACAAGCTAAATGAGGATGAAATCTCACATCTCAAATCTTGCAATATCTCCTCAAGCCAATTATTGTTGAAAACTTGGGTGATAGAAATAAATAATAGCTTTGTTTTTTCTTTTTTTATAATGGTATAAAATAAAATTTTAATTTATTTTTTTTTGAAATTGTTTAGGTCCTCAAATGTCGGGTCCTCAAATGTCTTATCCTCAAATGTCGGTAACCACTCCTCCTGGTAATTGTCTCTCTATGATAAATGCATTCTGTTCCATATTATCTATCATAATAGGGCTTATATTTATAGGTGCTAAAAACTGCTGATATAGGTAGGTTTTAGTTTCTAAAAACCCCAAAATAGGTGCTAAAAATGGGAAAATTAGTGCAAAAAGTTCCAAATTAGGGGTATATTATTGATTTATATAAATTTATACTCCATCAAATAATTATTTTTTAAATAATTAGAATAATTATTAAGATTTTATTTTATGTATTTCTATAAGTTATCAGCCTAATATTGATAAACTCTCATATATTTCAATTTTCTTTTATATTATAAATTAGTGCTTTTCTTAGAAGAAAATTAATTTTATTTTTTAATTCTATTTGTTTTTAATGTTTTTTAGTTTTTATTATTTTTGCCTTAATGTTTTTTTCTCACATTATTTTTGATGATTTTCAAATATGGTTTTTCCATTTTTTTTTTTATTCTTGCTTATTGTTTTTAAATAGTCATTTGAATTTTTTGTATATTTAGTTGTTTGAAGTTATTGCGACTAATATTTATGAATTTTATTTTGTATGGTGATATTTTCATGTAAATTATTTGTTTATGCAATTTTTATTTTTATTTTTTGAAAATATTCTTTAATTTAATTAAACTATAAACATTCTCAGTAATTCAGCTTTATTCAGATTGATTTCTTTAAATGATTTAAATATCTTTTATTGTTAAGAGATTTAAATTTTAAAATTTATTTATTTATTTATTACAAGCTTTTCTTAAATTATTTTATAATTTATAATTATTTCATCACTACATATTTGGCAATTTGTTATTTTCCAGAAAATCAAAATATTTAAGCTCTTTAATTCCATCAATATTGAGACGGGTCCCAAACGACCAGATTATTAAGCTATTTAAACTATTTTTTTATTTATAAATTAAAAAATAAATTATTTATTTGGCTTTATTTCAATTAATCTTATTTTGCTAGCTGAGTTTGTCAGTTATTTCAATGATTATTGGGAAATTTTTAACATTTTTTAATGCTTTTTGAAATAGCAGAAGAAATGTAGATTAATTTTGAACTATTGAATTTTGTTTTTGTTTTTTCAAAGTTTCATGTATACAAAAATGCAATGAATTACTTTATTTCTAAAATTCAGTTTATACATTCTTTTTAGTAACCGTTTTAATAATCTTATTTTAAAGATATATTATTCTTTTCAAAAGTTAATTAAAGTTATTTTATTTTATTAAACATAAAAATAATAAAGTAATTTGATATTTATTGTGCCTGAATTAGTTTATAATTTTAAAGGAACACTAGCATTTTTGTTTACTCTTGTGCATTAGCACCAATGATTTACAGAAAATTTAAGAATAAATGATTCATTCATTAATAATTCAATGTTGTCGATAATTAATTTATTTGTTCATTGTTTAGCAATTAGTTAGCAATTTTGTGCTCTTCAAAACAAACCTATAATCATTAAGGTCACTTCCAAGATGGAGCTTTTTAAGCTATTTTACTATTTTTTAAATTTGTAAATTAAGAAAATTATTATTTATTATATATATTCGAATTATTTAATTAAAAGAGTGAAAATATTTTTTAGTGAAAACAAAAATGTATAAAATCCTTCTCTTCCCGGTCTGATTACGAATGCTCGGCGCCACAGGAATAAATTCGAAACTAATATTTATGAACCGGTATTATACAACGCTTGTTTATGAACTTAATTTTTATAAGAAATTTAAACTTAGTCTGTTAAAGACAAAATTTTAAATGTTAAATTAAAAAAATCCGGCGCCGGGTGAAGAATTAGAAATAGACAAATTTTTCATAGATTTAAAATGTCTATTTTTTTATACAACTCTGGTATATTTTTTAAATTGGTTTTGCATAACAGTTTTTCCTGCACATTTCTAAGCATTTAACATCGATTCAGACAGTTTTTAAACCATTTTGAGTTTGGCGACTATGATCAATATTTACCATAATTTTCATCTAGAGTCATTTTGACAAATATATGTATTTTAACTATAAACTATTTTTTTGTAGTGTTAAAAAAATAAGAAATCATAATATTCCCATTAAAAACAAATATTTGTTTTTTTTATTTTGAGAAAAGGATTATTATTTAGCAAATTTTAATAATTTTATATTTCCAAGTAAAATTTTATTTTTAATTTACTCGGTTTTGGAAAGGCGTTTAAAACATACTGAGGAAATGCTTAAATTAATTTTTAAAACTTTTTCATTGAAATTAATATTTATTTTTTTGGTATTTTTATATTTTAATATTTATTATAATTTGTAATTTAAAATATCATAATATTTCATTTTATTAAGGTTTATAAACGTAAAAATTTTATTTATAAGTAATATGCTTTGTGTCAATTATCAATTATTCCTTTTCTATTTCACGTGTATAATTTTTTTAATTTGCATAATTTAAACAAAAAACAAAATGGGCAAAAGAAAAAATATATAATAAGTTTATTTACGATATTTTGTTTTCCCAATTTTTAATGAAAAAAATTATGTTTGGGATTTACTTATTATAATAAGATGATAAGTTTTCTTCGATAAGCAATTTTAATATTGTAATATTCAATGAATATTTTGGAATTTTTTTAAATAATAGACACATTAATGGTAATTATATAATTACAAAAAGTTTGTTCAAATTGGCACCTACAGAAAACAAAATGATTAATAATTTCAAAGTCACTTTCAATACTTCCAATATAAAATAGAAATTGAAAAAATAACCAAAAATCTATAAAATTTATTTTAAAATTTATAATTTAAATATTATTATATTTGTGTATATTTTATAAATCTTATCTTGCTAGCTTATCGAGGTTACGTAGTTGTTCGTGATAACTCTAAAAATTTAACGGATTAAATTTATATTTATTGTGTAATTTATATTTTATTTTTAATTTGGTTTTTTTAATTTGCCTTTAAGAAATTGTTGATTTAATAATACTTCTTTATGATAAACTTTTTGTTCTTCAATTATTTTAAGTAGGGTTCTTCCCCGAGCGCCTCGGGGAGCAAAATGTCGGGGAACGGGGAGGAAATTCCCCGACAGAATTTGTCGGGGATGGATGGAGAAATTAAAAAAATGTCGGGGAGCAACACCTTAGTCGGGGAGGAAGAAATTTTCATAAAAAGTCTAAAAAAACACAAAAAGAAAAAGTCCAGAACAAAAAAGTCTTAAAAACTCATTTAAAGATTTTTCCATCTTATTTCAAGTGCAATTTACGGGGACCGGTAAATTGGACACCAAGCGGAAAACTGGACAGCGCCAGAATTTTGGACACCGAAGGAAAATTGGACACCGGAAAACTGGACACCAAGTTCCTAAAATAAAGCCAGGAATTGGGGGTGAAAAATAAATTTATGAAGGGTAAATGGATTAATGAATTAAGGCACTTAGAGAAAATCAGTAAAAATTTAATCATTTTACGTTTTCTTGTTTTTTTAATATTTTTCTCTTCACTTTTCTTTATTTATTTCATGGCAGCTGTCCCAGACGAGTTGGTCCGGCAACTTTGAATTGTTTAATATTTTTTTATAATTTTTTATTATATTTATAAATGCTTAAATATTATTATTTTTTAAACTTTTTTAATTGAAATTTATTTATTTTTTCTTTTTAGATATTATTTTTGATGCTTATTTTTACTCCTAACTTCTCTTTATTTTAAATTAAATATTTACAAACAATTTTTGATTTGTATATTAAAGTTAGTTGTATAAAAATAAATTTGTCATAAATTTATTTGATCATTAACTCTTAAGGTTTTTAGTTTCTCTCAACTTTTTTTAATATTTTTATATAATATAAATATTTGTGTTTTTAAAATAAGTGAATGCATAATTTCAAAATTTACATAAATTGTGCTTGTTCTGTCCAATTCATTTCCTTTATTTTTTTCAAATAAAAAGTATTTTTTGAATGAATAAAAGTTAATTATAAGCCAATTTTTCACTATGTCACTTTTTCGTATAAGCAGTCCTTAATGATGTTTTGTTTAATATTTACAATTTATTCTTTAATTTATGAATGCAATAAATATTTTTGAGTTTTTTGTATATAAATATTTTGGTATTGCTATGATTAATATTTATGAGTAATGATTTTTGCTTTTCTTTTAACAAATTAATAAATTACATATTTTCATTTTTTTTGTTTATGTAATATTTTTTATTATAATCAACTAATTGTTATTTGTTAATCATATTTATATTTATTAGTAAATTTTATTTTTAAATTTCTCGCCGATCCAATAGAATACATATAATACATGTATATGTATACGGTCAGAAATGAATTTTCGCATTTATGGATTAACTTTTATATATTTTTACAATTGCTATTATAATATAATTTATTATCACTCACTGCTTTTTATTAATTTATTAACATTTAGTAGTTTTATTACACATATTCCATTTTATTAATGCTAGAAAATGTAAATTTCATTTAATAATATTCCTTTTCCATTTTTGTATGTGTAAATATTTTTTTATTGATTTGTTTGCATAATAAATAAACATAGAACAATAGAATAATCATTTTAGTATAGAAATTTCATTTTTGAATGATTAAAATCATTTTAAAAAATTGTGATATTAAAAATAAAGTTTTGTAAAATATTTAATTAATATGAATTAAAATTTCAAATTTTGTCTTAATATTTTAAAAACTTTTTCATTTTCATGGCAGCTGTTGAACATATTTTTAAATTATTTTATTTTAAATTCAAATTTATTTTTGTTAAACAATTAGCTCAAATTATTTCATTATAAAAGTTTAAAGATTTTCAGCATTTCCTATTTAAATCTTCAATTTGTTCAAGTATTTTAATTATTCAAAGGTTTCATTTCCTATATTTTTTTCAAATAAAAGTATATTTTTGAATGAAAATTGTATTTTTTATTAAAAAATAATTAATTAAAAATTTTTTTTATATATGATAAATTTGTTTTTAATTTTTATTAAAATGTTTCTTTTTGCTACATTTAATGAATGTCGAATAATTAATTATTTAAATATTATGATTTATTAAAAGTGTTTTAATTTACTTTCTTTAATCAAAATAATCATGATCGGCAAAGTGTTTTGACGCAAAGGTTATAATTAAAAATATTTATTTAATTTAATTCAATTAATTACTTTACGATAGGATTTTTCTTATGCTCTTCATTATATAGATGACAAAAAGCAACGCTGTTTATTAATTTGTTTTCTTTTACAAATTTAATAGCTTTATTAATTTTTAAATTGTATTTTTTGTTTATTTGTTCTGTTAAGATAGTACATTTTTTAATCATTAATTATTTTCCTTTACATATAATGCTATTTTTAGTATTTTTGTGCAAATTTTTAAAGAAAAATTTACAAATCGGAATTCCGAACAAAAAATGCCGGAGTCAGAATTCGGTGATCCACAATGCCAAATTTGTCAGTGATTTTTCATTGGAATATTTCTGTATTTTTGGGATAGTTAATTTTTACTATTAAATTCTCCCTTGGCAGAGTTCTTAGAGACCTGCTGGGATTTTCCATCTTTGTCTTTCCTAATTTTTTTTATATTAAATATATCTCATCACACTTTTTAGATTGATTTATATAATTTTGAAATAAATCTTTTTCAGGCTTTTAATTTTATTTTTTCAAATTGTTAGTAAATTGATTATTTCTCACTTTTTAAAAATTTATTAATGTGTCTCTTGTGTTGACTGTGAATAAAACGATATGGTGGTGTTGCTGCCCCTTTATTTTAGGGTTAAGCCCCGACCCCGAGCCCCCCGACCCCCGACTTTTTTCCCCCGACCCCCGACATTAATTCGGGGGATTGTGGACTCCGAACGTTTTAAAAAAATTCATCCGCGAAGGCGGGAAATATTGAAAATTTTTGAGATTTAGAACAAATTTTCTTAATAAAATTCATGAAAAATTACGAAAAACTTTCCGGCGGCGCCTATCGGCACCCGACGGCCCCTCAAAACCATGGTGCCGATCGGTAATTTTTCAAAATATGAACACCAAGGCCGAAAAATAAGATTTTAGGGTCAAAAATAATAACATTAGCAACATTTTTTCAAATCAGGAAATTTTTACAATTTATTTGATCAAAATGCTATCAAATTTTATATTTTTAGTCTCCCATTATAAACTAAGGACAAAACGAGGTTAAAACTAAGTTGGCCCCAAAAATAAGATTAAAAAAACGGCTTTTTACATTATAAAAACAGGGCTGCTAACTGAAAATTTTCAAAACCAGCATTTAGCCAACAAGAAGCATCATTTGGGGTCAAAATCAGCACTTTGGAAATTTTAGTCAAAATTAAAAAACATGTTTTTTTGTGACGCGCTTTTTCCGAAAAAAATTTTTTGGACACAGGGGCCGGCGGTGCCCATAGGCGCCGCCGGGAGAATTTTTGAAATTTTAATTCATTTTGCTTACAGATTTTCACCAAAAATGACCAATTTTTGCGCGATTGTGAGAAAATTTTTAAGAACAATTTTGCGGACTGGCGGTGCCGATAGGTGCCGCCGGAAAAAAAAATTGAAAATTGGGAGTTTTTGGTAGCATTTTTTACATAAAAAAATTTTAAACTATAAATATATTTAAGAAATCTGAACAATTTTCGTCGCTACCCCAAAATCAGAACATTCTTATAAATAACGCACTCTTGTTGGCGCTAACGAAATCAGATGATTAAAGTGAAAAAGGAAGTTTTACGAGCATTTAAAAATAAAAATTGAGTTTTTCGTTAAAAAATTTTGTTGATCACTACCCGATCGGGGTCCCCGACCCCCGACAATTGAGCTCCCCCCGACCCGACCCCCGACATGTCGCCCCCCGAGGGCTCGGGGCTTAACTCTACATTATTTCATTAATGTTTTTTATCGTTGCTTCTTTCTTTTCTTCGATTTTTTTATTTCATTTTAAAATTTTAATATTATAATTTAGTGTTTTTAAATGTTTTCAATAATTTCTAGTAAATTCTTTTTATAGTGTCCCAATAACAAATAAATTGGCAATATTTTATTGTATTTGTTTTCTGTTTAATCTTCTAATATTTGCCATTTTCAACGTAAATTTTTAAATATTTATTGTTTATTGAAAATTTTATATTTCGCTTTTTTAAAAATATATAAATATTAATTTTATGTTAATTTGATTAACAAATTTGGTATTTTTTATGAGATATTTTATTGAATAATTACAATTAATTATAAAAAGTTAATCAATAATCAACTTCTAATTGCATCATTATTTATGTTGTTAATTAGTTTACTAAATTCTATATTTTGTCATTTATTCATTCAAATGTCGCATCATCGTTTCGATTCTTGTGGTCAGGCATATTTTGTGTTTAATCCAACCTCTTGATTAAAAGTTTTTTAGGAAATGTTAAACTATCCGAAATTAATTCAATTTTTATTAAATTATTTATATTGAATAATTAATGATTTTTCCAAAATAAATTTCATTTTTTAACATAAATTATTTAATATTATTTATAAAATTATTTACTTTTCCTATTTTTTCTTCCTTTGGGTGTGAATTGTAAAAAAAAAATTCCTTTTATATTATATAAGGCCATTTAACAAGTAAAAGAGTATATTATTTCAAATTTATTTTCTGGCATTATATCAAAAATTTGGCCTAAAGCGAAAATTTACATTAATTTTTTTTTATTAGCAAAAAGTATGAAAAAAGGCACCAAAAGTCAGAAAAATAACCAAAACGTTAAACTTAATACACACCAACGAGAATTTGATCAATTTATTAATCGGAACTTTAAAATTTGAGCTGTAATTTTTTAAACTTTATTCTGTGATTTTATTTTTTATCAATTTTTTATTATAAATTTCTTTTGAAAAAAAAATTATTATTTCTTAGAAATTAAATTTTTTAAATATTTTAACGATATTTGACATTTCAGTCAGTTTATTTTATAAATTTCTTTTTTTCTTGTTCTGTAGAGTAGGCCAGGGTTGGTTTCATGTGGTTGCCATTTACATAAATAAAAATGTTCTATTTTTCATTGAAAAGTAAATATTATTGTATTTTTTATTAAAAGAATTCACACAGCAATTGCGAGTCAAATTAATTAGTTCACATATATAATAATATTAAATAACGTTTTTAGATTAAATTATTTTACCAGCTTATTTTAACAAAATAAATAACAAAACTAATTTATGTATTTTATAAAATGGAAAACTATTGTAATGTTTATCATTTTTAGTTCTTTATACTACAATACGCCAAGTTATATTTAAAATAATTCAGATTTTAATTTAATTAAATTATTTATTTATTGTCACTTTCAATAGTATTTTTCTTACTCTCCATTATATAATTCATCAAAAGCAATGGTGTTAATAATTTATTTTGTTTCTATTTTGAAAGGTAAAAGATTTATCACTTTTTAAATTGTATTTTTTGTTTATATGTTTTCTTTTAAAATAATACTATCTTTAATAAATTTAATTTTTTTGTTTCATATTAGTGAATATTTATCGTAATCAGCGTTTAAAATGTTAATTAAATATTTGAATTGCGAAGTTATAATTCTAAAAGAAAATACATACATAAATAGATCAATTTTTACGTTTTATTATTTCCTATTTATGTAGTTATTTTCATTATTCATATGTAATTTTTTTAAATAGAAATCATGTGTATTTTTCATTCTTTCTTTTTAAATAATTTAATTGAAAATTTTACAGAAATTATTGGGTTATGTCGCCAAAGAAAGCGACAAAAAATCGATCGAAGATCCATTTTGTGATGACTAAGCCCCGCCCCCTCTAGTCGATATAAAAGGGGCTCATTTTTCCCATTCGGGAGCATTCTACCATTTTTTCTCTGTAATCAATATAGTTTGTTCACTCTCTTTCCCTTTTTGTAATAAAGTCTCTTTGAAAGAGCTTTGTGCAATTTAAAAAGGTATATTTTAAGGAGAAGAATTCTCCTTAAATCAAAAGGTTTATTTGTGAAGAGAAGAAATTCTTCTCTGTCACAAATAGAAGCAAAACCAGGACTCACCCTCTCTTAGGGTGAATCGAGGAAAAGGAGGAGAATCAGTTTCTCTTCCTTTTCCATTTGGTCAAAGACTCCCCCCTTTTGCCGGGAGAGTCAACCTTCCCCTTCTGCAGGGAAGTGCATTTTTTGTGGCTTTTTGCCCACAAAATTGGAGCCCCGTAGGGGTCGGCTTCCAGTCGTAAGCCTACCCTCCAACCAAACCAATCCAAAGCGCGGCCTTAGCGCTTGGATCAAACGCACAACCCAAAGGGGTTTATTGCGTTTTCATCAAGCGTAAGAGCAATGAGTGAGCTCTTACGCATCTCCATTGCACCAATGGTGGTGCGTCTCAAGATGTATATTGAGACAGCCCAAGAAAACTTGGGCAAAGAGCTGGCGGACCAAAGTGTCCGTGCAGATCTGATCGCAGAGAGACAAAATCTCTGCAAAACAATTTCTCTTTTGGAGAAATACAATGGAAAATGGGAATCCATTTTCCTGAGAGTGAAGGGACAAGCTCTTCAAGATGAAGAGCAAAATTACAGAGACTTCAAACCAGAAGGCAAGGCCTTCATGCATTGGGTCGACCAAGCCCGAGGGCTTGTCGACACCATTGAAGGGGCTTTAGGCCTCTCGGAGCTGGGGGATGCAATTCCCCAGCCAAATCAGCCAGCACAAGTTGTGCAGCAGGCACCAGTGGTGCATCAGCGTCATGATGTGACGCTTCCGCCGATAACATTGCCCAAATTCTCGGGGGAACCCCGAGAATGGCCTTTGTTTTGGAAGCTCTTTGAGACTTCCGTTGAAAGTCTTCAAATTGAAGACTTCAAGAAGCACATTTATTTGCTGGGATGCCTCCCAGAGAAGTCAGTTGCTAGGAGAGCAATTGACTTATACCCACCGTCAGATGAAAACTACCCAAGGGTAGTTGAGATTCTGAAAAAGCGGTTTGGGGATGAAAAGACAATGGTGGAGTCCCTCCAAGCGGAGTTGCTCCACCTTGCCAAACCAGCTGAATCCGTTCAGTCTCTGAGACAATTCTCAGAGTCCATTGAACGGATTTGCCATCAGTTATTGGACTATGGAGAAAATGAACAAAACAAGTTCATGGCCTCCACAATTAAGTCCAAACTGCCCTATCACCTTCTCACCCAAGTGGTGGAGAAGGAAATGAGGGCAGGAGGAGCCTTCAACTGCACAGAGCTCCGAAGAGCTATCACCTCAATCGTTGAAGTGAAAGAGGAAGTACAGAGATGTACTCAGGTTTTCCGTGGAGAGGAAAAACCTCGCAATTTTCCCCCTCATCCAAATGGGGGAAGAGCCAACCAAGGGAGAGGAACACCGTTCCGTTTCTCCCAGCCGTTCAGACAAGAACGGCAGTGGAGGCCAATGGAACGAAACGAACCGGTGAGGAGGATGTCTCCTCAACCGAATCGTTCCTTCTCGGCCATCAACAAACCACAGACCCCTATCTCAGATAGGGGGTCAAAACGCTTATGTTCCCTTTGTGAAACAAAAGGGCATGTACCGAGCAGGTGCACAAAATACACCACTCCGGGGGCGCGAAGGAAGCGCCTTACGGATCAAGACAGGTGTATTAATTGCCTGATGATGGGGCATAACACCAAGAACTGCACCTCACCCCGCAGGTGCAGTCATTGTGGTGAAAGACACCACTTTATGGTGTGTTTTGGAGAAAAGTCTCGAGAGGAAACCTCTCGGGTCCAACCAAATAATCAGATGAAAAGAGAGGCGAGAAAATCCTCTCAAAGTCATCTGACTATGAGCGAGCACGCTCATAAAAGCGTGCCCGGTTCGGAAAGCTCACCCATCACTACAAATGTGATGACAAGCGTGATGGCGAAAAAGCCTCACGCATTTCTAATGACCAGAAAGATTCTGGTCAGTTCCAAAAATAATAGAAGAGTTTGGATGGAAGTTCCATTCCTCTTCGACCCAGGAAGTCAAACTTCCTACGCCTCCGACCCTCTCATCGAGAGGCTCAAGCCACCGAAAGTGACTTCCGAAGAAATGGAAGTCTATGGCTTCGGAGGAGAAAGGAATGGACCAATGAGGTTCCATTCTCCCGTGTATTCCATCCAAATCAGAAGAACGGATGGAAAGTGGGAAGAAATCCTCCTAAATAGGACGGAGAGAATTTCCACGCCATTCAAAATGGCAGAATGGAATTCTGAGGAATTCCCACTCAAAGGAATGGACATGGCCGACGCTATGAGTTTTTCTCGGGAAGAGCCCGAAATACTCATAGGTGCCAGACATTTTTAACGGAGAGTCCGACTTTGGGCCGGAACTTCCGAACCCAGGACTATCAATGATGGCCATTGATGAGTCCAATCAAGGGCAAATGCCAACAGTTAAAGAAATTGAATATTTCTTTAATTTGGAGTCATTGGGGATCAAAGACGATCCAAATGAAAATGACGACCAAACAGCAATGAGCCTGTTTAACAAGTCCATCCGTCGAGAAAAAGACGGAAGGTACTCTGTTAAGTGGCCATGGAAGGAGGAGGTGCCTGACCTCCCTTCCAATTACCGCATGGCCTTTTCAAGGCTAATGTCTACTTTTGGTAAGCTTCGTAATTCTCCAGACTTAATGGAGCAATACGATGCTACCATTAGAGACCAATTGCAAAAGGGGATAATCGAAGAGGCCAGGAAAGCCCCTGGCACTCTTGAGCATTATATCCCTCATCAGGGAGTCCTTGCCAAAGGCAAGAAATTGCGCGTCGTTTACGACGCCAGTGCTCACACCAGAGGAACAAACAGTCTCAATGCCTGTTTGTATAGAGGCCCGGTAATACTGCCGGATCTCATCGGAATGCTTATGCGATTCCGATGTCCAAGATTCCCTCTCCTCTCCGACATCCAAGCAGCATTTTTGCAAATTGCTTTGGAACCGGAGGATAGGGAAGTCACCAAATTCCTCTGGGTGAAGGATGTCAGTAAACCACTGACACCAGCAAATCTGATCACTTACCGATTTTGCCGAGTGGCATTCGGAGTGATCAGTTCTCCCTTCATTTTGGCTGCGACTTTGCAGCACCATTTGAAGGGATACCATTCTCCAGTGGCCAACGAATTGGCCCAATCATTGTATGTGGATAGCACTCTTCTTGAGTGTGAATCCACAGAAGAGGCTTTGCATAAATATGCAGAGTCTAAAGCCATTCTTAAAGAAGGACACTTCAACCTAAGGGAATTTGTTACAAATTCCCCAGAGGTAATGAAGGCGATTCCTGAGGAGGATCGCTTGAACAAGCCCAAGGTAAAAGTCCTTGGGCTCATTTGGGACACAGACAAAGACGAAATTGTCTTTGAGTTCCCAACTCATGGCTTAGAAAAGCTGGCAACACGCCGTCTTGTTCTAAGCTTCCTCGCCTCATTATTTGACCCTCTTGGTCTAATGGGGCCGTGCATTCAGCCCTTAAAGCTTTTCTTCCAAACTCTTTGGGAAGAAAAGAAAGGCTGGGATGATGTTCTTTCTGAGAAAGAACAAATTCAATGGGCCTCCTTCCAAGAAAATTGGAAGGATCAGACCCTCAAAATCCCACGCAGAGCAATGCTACAAGGGAATCCATCCCTTGAATTGCATGCTTTTGTGGATGCTTCCATACACACATTTGCAGCTGCTATTTATCTAAGAGCAGTAAAAGATAACCAAATATCAGTTTGGCTTATCTTCTCCAAAAATAGGCTCAAGCCTAAAAATGCTTCAAAAGCATTAACAATCCCTAGAATGGAACTCATGGCCATTCTAATAGGGATTCGCGGTCTTAAATTTGTCGCCGATCAAATTCGGCGACCCATTTCTGAACTCCATCTTTGGGGCGATTCACAAATCGCTCTAAGTTGGATTGCTTCAAAGGAAGCACAGCCAAAATTCATTGAGAGACGAGTTAAGGAAATTCGTACTCTCAATGAATGCGCCTTTCACTTTGTCCGAACAGCCGAAAATCCGGCGGACATTGCAACCAGAGGCGCAAAACCAGGAGAACTTAAGGATAAGTCTCTCTGGTGGAATGGTCCTTCCTGGCTTAAGGAAGACCATGACCAATGGCCTAAAGAAATGGAATTTCAAATAAAAGATCCTCCAGAAAATCTGGAGGAAGGGTCTCTGGATAACGAAGAGAAAGTTTTCTTCGTTAATACCAGAACAGAGGAACTGATTGATAGTCCTCTGATTGACCCAAAAAGATTCAGCTCTTGGACAAAGATTGTCCAAGTGACTCTTTTTGTGTTAAGATTTCTCCGTCTGAAATTAATTCAGAGGGGAAATCCTCATCAACTTTTCGAGAGTCATCGAAAAGAAATCGCCAAAGTGTCCGAAAAAGGACCATTTTCAGCAGAAGATGTTCTCCTAGCAGAGAACCTTCTGATCCGCATGGATCAGATGAAAAAGGCTGAAGATTCCCTCAGCTATCCTTCTCTTAAGGATAGCGAGGGGATTTTGAGGCTTAAAACCAGGTTGGGACGGTGTGACCAACCTTTTGGTTTTAGCCATCCAATCATTCTCGGAGGACAATCCTCCATCCGAGACTTGATCATCTTAAAATGCCACCAGAAAAGGCATCATTTTGGGGTGGAAGGCACCCTCACTGAGTTCTTACTCGAGTATTGGACACCTCGAGCAAGAACTAAAGTGAAAAAAGCACTGAAAGGATGCCTTCGGTGCAAAAGGATGCAGGCATACCAGTTTGCATTGCCAAAAATGCCTCCTTTACCTGACGAGCGAGTATGCCGTCAGGCTCCTTTCAAAGCAATCGGCATTGACTTTCTCGGTCCAACCGAAACACGGTTGGCCGGAGAGAAAGTCAAGGCATGGATACTTCTTATGACTTGCCTCGTAACACGAGCAGTTCATTTGGAGGCCATGCTTGACACAACTGCCGAGTCATTCCTCAATGTTCTCCGACGTTTCATAAGTCGGAGAGGGAAGCCCGATTTAATTTGGAGTGACAATGCCACTTCATTTAAATTGGCTCAAAAAACCATTGAGCATTTGACCACTCCAGGAGTGGATCAAAACACGCAGGAATTTTTCGCACTTAATAAAATTAAGTGGCGATTCATTCCACAAATCAGCCCTTGGGCAGGTGGCGTTTATGAGCGCCTTGTCCAATTGTGCAAAAATTGCTTCAAAAGGACTTTGGGGAGAAAAGTCCTCAGTTATGATCAACTCATAACTTTTGTGGCTGAAGTTGAAGCCACATTAAACCATCGCCCTATTACTTCTGTGTCAGAAGGGATGGATGAGTTTCTGCCCCTTCGTCCAGTGGACTTCCTTAAACCGGAAGTCCAAATTCACTGGGACACGAATGGTGAAGAATTCGATCCATCGGATCGAAATCTTTCATCCCACCAAAAATTAGTTGCCCTTTTTCAGGCAACTAAAGAATCCCATGAATTTTTCTGGGAAATGTGGCAAAAAGAATACCTCCTCCTTCTGCGGGAGAGAGGTAAATGGGACCACAAGAGTCCCCGTCTTCAGGACAAAACAGAACCAAAGGAGGGAATGATCGTCCTCATTCATGAGGAGTTCACTCCCCGAAACCAATGGTCTTTGGGAAAGATCATTGAGCTTAATGGCCGACCAGGGGCCATTAGAAGCGTTCAGTTGGAACTCCCAATTCATGGGATAAAATCAAAGAGGTATGGAACCATGCCTCGGAAAATCATTATCACCCGTCCGGTGAATAAGATTTTCCCATTGGAAGTAGGATTAGATAATCCTACAGAAAATGAAGAAAAATTTGAAGAGAGTTCAAATGAAACTCCTCAAATAACAAATGAGAAAGAAATCTCTCATTTGGAAGCTCCAATGGATGAAAAGGAGACTGAAACTCTTCAATTGGTTGATCAACCAATTGACCAAAACCGGCATGGCATGATCACTCGCAGCAAAGCAAAGATGGGGACAGTTTTGAACTGTCTTTCCATCCTTTTTGCTATGTTTGCGTTGGTTGGAGCTTATCCAACCAATCATTGCAATGAATGCAAACTTCTTTGCTTTAACAAAGGCGTTAAAGCAAAGATTCCAAAAGAAATCAACAAAGTTGAGCTCTGCTGTGCAGAGAACTGTTACATTCATGAGAATGTAAAGAAGCTCACTTACGAGCTGCCCAAGGAGATCCTCCTAAATGACTTCAAATGCGAAGGTCATTTCTGGATGGATTCGAAACACATGTTCAAAAAAGACATTTTATGTCCAGCAGTTGATGAGTGTGAACTCATCGAATGCTATTTTTGCATTGAACAGTTAGCGAATCCAACCTGTTATCCATTGATTTCATCAATGTTAGCAGGGGGACTTTGCTTATCATTCATAAGCATAAGCTTTGTGGCTTTTTCCATATTAAAAGTCCTGTTTTCAGGACTTTATATGGTCATTTGGCTGATAATTCAATTTATCAGGCCAATAATTTATTTAGCTGGCCCAAATCGGCCTCCGAAAGATAGGAGGCCAAGGGCAACAGCTTCTCAAAATTGGACATCACGCCGTGTTTACAGAACAATGGCGTTTGTTGTCCTTATGGCTAACTCTCTTCACGATTTGACTGGAGCAGAGACCATAGCAGTCATGGCCAAATCGGAAAAATGCATTAAAAATGCGACAAGCATGAGATGCATTGTCGAAAACTCAGCAATGCTGACGTTGCTGCCAGTTGGCCAAACAAACACTCTTCTTCTGAAAACAGAGGAAGGTGTTCTCCTTGGCTCAATTAACGTTGTGCTGAAGGCTTTAGCTTTGGAATGCCAAAGCTTCACTAAAGCCTGGCAACGTTCATACGCAATTAATGTGTTGGCCGGTAAAAGGTGCCCTAAGATGGGCTCCTGTGAAGGAAAGTATTGTAGCGAAGTTCGCCACAATACTTCCATTCCTGAGCTAAAAGATGCCAACGATTTACCAGGCAATTCATTTTGCCTGGACAGCACAGCCTTTTGGGGCAACAAATGCCTCTTAGGCGGTAGTGCGTGCCTTTTTTATCGTTGGTATGCTCAGGAAAAGTCCAAGACAGTCTATGAAATCATGGGCTGTAATTCCTGGGAATTTATTGTCTATACAATAATTCGCCTGGAAACTTTGGGCGAAAAACCCAAGTCAACTCAGGTGTTTCTTTATCCAGGAAGAACCCTGAGATGGAACAACATCAGCCTTACTCCGATCGGAGTAACTTTTCCGCCCGCCCCCGTCTTAAACTCAGATTTTGTTTATGACGGGAGCAACATGGCTCTAACCAGAGAGCCATTAACAATTGACTTTAACTGTAAAAGTCGGCAAGAAGCAATTGATTTCAATTGCAGTCTTGGTGTTCAGGCATGCACTGATTGCATACCTGACCATTCATCAGGTTTAGTGAACTGCAATTGCCGTTCACATAACCTTGAAAAGTTAATGGAAAGTCCAGAGAGGAGACTTCCATTAAACATCAAAAATTACCAACTCAGAAATACTGGGAGAAAGGTAATTGCCTTGACAGGATTCAGTCCTGTCCAATTAAACCTTCAAATCGAAGGTCTTCAAATGGCTTTGGAACTTCACCAAAGCCTTTGCACCATTTTGCCGTTGAACATATCTGGCTGTTACAGATGTTCAACGGGAGCACAATTCCGTTATGTGTGCTCGACTAATTTTGGCAATTCTCTTGCCGAAATTAAATGCGATGATGGTACACATTTTTCAACAAAATGTGATCCCAATGCATCCATTTACCAAACAATTTTGGCTTTTGACAAAGCCAGAATTGACACAAAATGCCAAACAAAATGTTTGGCTGGAAACACTTCTTTTGTTCTCAGCGGGACATTACATTATGTCCCGCCCGAACAAATAGAAAACTACAATCCAAATCACTCCGAAAGAGTGATAAACAGTCAATCCAGTTGGCCTAACTGGAATTTTGATTGGAAGGCGACCCTTTGGTCTTTGATTGGCATCCAATCATCAGTTGCCTTCATAATGATTATTTGTGTAGGCATTGTTTGCCTAACAATTTTCATTAAACTTTCTCCTTTCTATAGACTTTGGAAATTTATTTCCTGGTCTATAACGAGAAAGGGGTACGGTAATGTGCCTTCAGTATTGGCACTACTGTACTTGGCCGGGGGAGGATCCTACGGATGTGATGATGATTCACCTCCAAGCCCCTCCTCCAAAAATTTTTCGATAAATAGGGAGGAATTGCCCTCCCATTTATCATTCACCATGCCATTCGGCAGATCACCTTTGAGCGATTTAACTAATCGCTCGAGTGAAACAAGACCTGGGAGACACCCAGAGTCAACTGGACAAGAAAATTTGGATCCAAGAGATCCAAGAGAGGAGGAGAACCCTTCTCTTACAGAGGAAGAAATTCCTCTTGAACACCCAAGGAATTGGGAGAATATGTCTGAACTCAGTTCAGACTCACCGACTTGGGCTGGAAGAGAGGACAGCCCAATGTCAACTCCCTCCGACAGGACGTGGAACCCACCACGTTCGATCTGGCCGAGGGACCGAAGAGAACCATTGAGTTCTTGGTTTCCTCGGATAATGGGAAACCATTGGTTCGAAAGAGAAAGGCGATCAGCGGAAGCACTTTTCAGAGATTTTCTGAGAAGTGGGGCCTTTCTCCGAACAAATCACCTCGCCACAAATCGTGAAGTTCACTTTGATGGACTTTCACGCAGTGGGGCTGAGCGAACACCGATTTTCCCCGGAATGTCTGTTCAAAGACATTTTGAAAGACGGGGGATTACCATTAATCCCCGTGTACCACTTGTCCAGGAAAGTGGGGGATTTTCGCCCAACAGAGGGGACATCCACATGGACTATTTCCCGACAGAGGTAGTAGACCTCTGTTACTTCGGAGAGGAGGAAAATATCCTCCGCGCCATGGGAGTCCCAACAAACGGCTCCCCTTCACGGGGAGGTCAATCTCCCCCTCAAAGAGAAATGAGACCGAGAGAGAATTCTCGGACCATTTTTGAGCCTCGAAGAGGTCAGGAGGGAGGCCCTTCCTCTTCCTTTGTTCAGGAAAGGGGAAGGGGAAACCATCGGCAGGAAAGGCCGACAAATACGATCTCGGCACACAGTCCGAGTCGTATTCCGACAATCTTTGTCATTTTTTTAATGATGATTTTTCATCAAAATGTAATGGCGAAGCATTACATCTCGGAATGCTCAACCTTTCCGCAATTTGCGGCAAAGCATCCTTTAATAGAGATGCAAGTGCACTCTATGAATCATCAAAAGCATTGGGAAGCGCTGAATAAGCCCCTCCCTCGAGAATGGGAGGGAGGAAATCAGTCAGTATTTAAGGCACTGACTGGAGAGAAGGAGGATCAATTGAAATTAATTGAAATGTCCTCCTCCTCCTCTTCCCCTTTTGCTCCATCAATGGAAGATGGAGAGATTTCTGAGTCTCCCTCAGAAAAAGAAATCCCCCTTTGCCAAAGAGGGGTAAAAAATGCCGACACCGAGCTGGAAGATGCCACCAAACCGGTGGGTAAGAGGATCAAAAGGCGTGGAAAGGATTTGGAAGCCCTAGGGCTAATTGACGCTGAGGCTAGGGAGGTTCCGGAAAGGAAGCCTCCCCATTGCTCAGTCTGTGGCTTGAGTGGTCACAGAAAGGGGACAAAAATTTGTCCCTTTTACTCCAGCGGAGGTCAGAATAAACTCCGACCTTCCACTCCTATTCAGGAATTGGAAGAGGAGAGAATTGGCCGTTCGACCAATCGACGAGCGTTGGCCGCTCGAAAGCCTTCGCCAAAAGTGGCTAAAAGAGCCACCAAGGAGAGCAGTTTGTATTCCGGGCTGCCACGCCCGGATACCTCTGGCTTAGTCCGTCTCTCAAAGGATGGTCAAGCGGGCACCAGCGGCTTCCGGGAGAACCCGGTGGTTCCTCTGAGAGAGGAAATCCGCGGGCTGCAATCAGCCATCGACGCGCTGACGGAGGAAGTTTGTGCCCTCCGTCGGGCAATCCCCCATGTGCTGACAGGGGGAAACGCGACTCCACTGGGGAGACGCCGAGGGCGCCAACAGCGTTCTTCCTCGTCGGAGGAAGAACCGAAAAAACCGTGCCGCCGACACTTCTACCGCTGAGCCGTTGTCGCGCGGGACTTTGTCGCCAAAGAAAGCGACAAAAAATCGATCGAAGATCCATTTTGTGATGACTAAGCCCCGCCCCCTCTAGTCGATATAAAAGGGACTCATTTTTCCCATTCGGGAGCATTCTACCATTTTTTCTATGTAATCAATATAGTTTGTTCACTCTCTTTCCCTTTTTGTAATAAAGTCTCTTTGAAAGAGCTTTGTGCAATTTAAAAAGGTATATTTTAAGGAGAAGAATTCTCCTTAAATCAAAAGGTTTATTTGTGAAGAGAAGAAATTCTTCTCTGTCACAAATAGAAGCAAAACCAGGACTCACCCTCTCTTAGGGTGAATCGAGGAAAAGGAGGAGAATCAGTTTCTCTTCCTTTTCCATTTGGTCAAAGACTCCCCCCTTTTGCCGGGAGAGTCAACCTTCCCCTTCTGCAGGGAAGTGCATTTTTTGTGGCTTTTTGCCCACAGGTTATTTAAATGAATTTTTTGTTACTTTTGTGGGAAAAATCAAAAAAATTAATTTTTGTAAATTCTGCTTTATAATTATTATTTTTATTTGAATTTATCTTTTAGGATAAATTAGGGAAAACTTTTCAACTATTATTAATTTGTTTATGCTTTTGCTATTTTTTCTTGCTTTTCTTATTGTGCAAATAAATAATATATTTTTTGTTAAATTATAATATTTTTTATATGTTACCAATTTCGAAGAATTAATTGGTCTTGTTTTCCAGTTTGATAATTCATTTTCATTAAATGATATTATATAATTAAAATATTTTTATTTGGTTTAATTTTTGTAAATCTTGCTTTTTTGCAACACAAACAAATTTTTATATTACTTAAATGTTCATTATTATTATTTTTTAGTTTTGATTTAAAACAGGCTAAATTTTGAAATAATAATTTATTTGTTAAAATATATTTAAACATTTTATTGAATTTATTTTCAAAATCACGGCAATCATCAGACTTATCAAATTTATCGTCTAAGAGGATCAACATTTTTTTATCATTCGGATTTATCATGTGTTTGTTTTTTGATATTCCTTATGATTGTTTTTTATTGCTCCAATATTTTTTTTCATATTTTTGAATTTAATTTAATTATTTCATCACCAATATTGATAGATCATTGTCACGAACGATTTATATTTTTCGTTAAAAAATATAAATAATGTTTGTATTATTGTGCTTTATTTAATATTGATAATTTTCTATTTTTAATAGTTTATTTTCATAAAAAAAAATTTTAAACAAAAATTAATTTAATAAATTTTAAAAAATTTGAAAATTTTAATCTTAAGAAAAATCCAAAAAATCCAGGTTGTAGTTAAGTAAATTTAAATTAAGTATTCTTTTTATTATTATTATTATTTTATATTTCAATTAGATTTTTGTTTTTCTTTTCTTGCTTTAACTCATATGCTTTCATTTTTAATCTTGCACAGGACAGATTTTTTCCAATCAGCTTTAGTCGCGGTTATTCAGTTTTATTATTTTTCTTATTGATTTAAGCAGTAAAAAATGGATTTTTATCGGTATGTTTGGGTAGCTAGGGATTAGATTTCTACCTTTTTTCAATTAAAGTAGATTTCTATCTTTTTTTTATTAATGAGGTTGAGAACTCATTTAATTAAAGGAAAATAAAAAAACTGGAAATTTAATTAAAAAACATAAGTATTATAAAAAAAATTTTTAATAAGGAGTCAAAATATACTTTAGGTTTAAAAAATCGAAGCGCTGTTTTGTATAAAATGTGAACAGAATAATGCGAGATTATCAAAATAAAAATTTAATTTTATTGCACTTTTTTAGTTTTCAGTGATTTCCATAAAATTGGTAAATTTGGCATTTTTATTATTCTATTAATTTTAGGAAAATTTTTAATTTATTTTTTAAATTAATTAGTTAAGAAATTTTCCTTAAATTCATAAAATTAATTAAAAATATTAATAAATAGCATTATTTATTAAGTAACATATTTTTTATTGTAATTTATTTGTTATTACCAAAATTCCTTTTTTTTAAAATACGTATAATTTTTTAGATCATTTTTCTTATCAATGTTAATTTTCATATATCGTTTTTTACATGCGTAGTCCTCGCTCTTTTTAAAAGAGATGTCTTTGACTTTTTTCAAGTTTACAAAGAATAACACAAAATTTTTGCTTTTATTTTTACTTTCTTTGTTTTTAGAAATGTTATCAAAAAGGCGCCCGATTCAAACACAAAGAAATTTTTAAATAAAATTACTTATTTTTTCCTGTGAGTATTAACATTTATTGCAAACCTTATTTTTATTGTTTATTTCTTAGTTATGTTATTATTATTATTATTTGTTTATTTTTTATTTCATTGACCAATTAATTTTTTCTTTTTTTTTACAACAAAAAATGACAAATTTATTGAAATATAAGCCTATCTCTTTCTTGAATTTTTCATATGTTATCTATTTTTATTTTTTCGCTTAAAGTTTAATGATTAAATTAATTCAATCCAAGTATTAAATATTGTATTTTCATTTAAATTACGATTTTTGTCTTGAAATTTAAACATTTTGCTAGTTTAAATAATAATAAACAATAGATCTTCTTAAAATATTATTATATTTTTTCGAAAGAATAAATTATTAACACTAGATTTTAATAATTAAATTAGTATTGATTAAATATTTTCTTTTCTTTTGAAATATGTAATTTTTAAAAGGTTTTTGTGATTCCCCTAAATTGAGTAAGGTAATTCAAGACTAATTTGTTAGGCTGAATAATTTTAAAGATCAAATGGTTCATATATGAAAATCAATGAAGAATTGTAGACGAAACAAACAAAAATTATCTTTTAACATTGTAAAGAATTGTTTATATCAATCTAACATTTTTCTTTGTTATTTTTTATGAACGATAATTAATTTTAAAAAATCAATTATTTTTTAATATTTGTCTGTTGTTTAAATTATTTTTTAATTGCTTAATAGTAATAATGCATTATTAATTTTTTTTCAGTGAAAATCTTTGATTTTATTTTTCTACTAACATAAGACTAGGTTATATCATTCATATTGCCTAACTTGATTTCGTATTTCTATTTTTATTTCATTTTGCATTTCTCGAAGTGTTTCAACTCGCAGTTTTGTGCCGGTTATTTTTTTTAATCAAGTATTATTTTTAGTTATATAATTATTATTTTATTTTGTTAATTCACAGAGGATGTGAAGCGACCGCATAATTTTTCATAATAAAAATCATTATAAATTATTATTTTTTATTATATTATAAAAATAATGCGATACACTATATAAAAGTAAATATTAATGATAAAACTTTATGTTATTATTTTAATTTAATATTTTTTCCTCATTTTTCTCGGCTTCGCGATTCATCGATCGCTTCCTTTTTTTCTAGCTCTTTACCAATAAAAATTTTAATTTTTAATTTTCAAAATATTTTTTCAAAATTTTAAAATGGAGTTTGGTTTTTCAAAAAAAAAAAAAAAATTTTATATATTTGTTTTCCAGTGAGTTTTCCTCAATAATTTTCAGATCGCTCTCTCATGTTGTATTAAATAAATGCTCACAAATGATATTTATTGGTGTTGAATTACGGGATATTGATGGGGTTTTTTAAATATACTTTATTTAAATATTCAAGAAGGTGCTTATGATTTATTTCATTAATTTGTAATTAATAAAATTTAATTTTTGACTGGTCATTTGTTATTGTAAAATGATGCTTATTTCCTATTCTTTTATTTTTTATTAAATTATTTTTAAATAGATGTTTTAACGAATTTTGTGTATTCGTATTTCCCGATTTAAAAGAATTTTTGGTTTGCTAAAAAAAATTATAAATAAAAATTTAGTAAATTGTATAAAATAAGCTTTTTTAATTTTAAATGTTTTTTTCTGTTATAATCAAAGAAAATTTTTATACGTAAAATTAATACTTACTGTTCATTTTTGTGTATAAATTTATTATAATAATTTCAAATTATTTTGTGAAATTAATCCTTTATTCTGACTTATAAAACTGCATTTTTCCACCTTCTTATATTGTGAATCAAATTTTAATTTAATAAGAGCATAATTTGTAGGTTTTACTTGCTGAGTGGGAATTGTCATGCAAAGATGTTGTTGGAGACTGTTTTACAATGAACAAACAGCAATTTTATATTAAAGTTTCATAAAATATATTAATTCTTCACAAATAATTCATTTTATTTTAATTTTCTATTTTTTTCGTTTTTTGAATTAAAATGTTTAAATAACCGGCCAAAATAGATGGAATTGGCATTATAATATTTTCTCCATTAAATTAATTACTTTACTTTACTGGTGATTAGTTTGATTTCTTTCTTAATGTATGGGACTTTACCAATTATTTTTTGTTACATAAGTTAATTAGCTTATTCTTTGAAAGATCATTTTAGAAATTTTAAAAAGTATATTCAAGAAATTTTAACATTAAAATTATCTTTGGCATAATATTTTTGTGTATATTTTATCATTAAAGAAAGATATGTTTGTAATTTTTCAAATGAAGGTGCATTAGAATTTAAGTTAAATTTATTTTTTTGAAGGGTTATTATTTTATTTCTACTTATTTTATTTATTTTATATTCCAATTTATATTAGTTTTTGTTTATTTAAAATTGGCTCATTAGCATAAAAATAAACTGGAACTGCTGCTGCTAACTAATAAAAAAAAATTGTTATTTTGGTTTAATATTTTGTTTTTTGGTGTGCGTTATATAAAAAAGTTATCTTTGGGGAAGTAATTTATAATTTTTATTATTAAAATTAAATTATTAATCAATATTTTCAAATGAAAAGTTAAGCGGAATTACAAGATTAATAACAATATTTTGTTTGCTTTTATTTATTTTCCTTAATATTTTAAAATAGTAAAGTTTTTATAGATGCTAAAAATAATTATTTTGTTTAAATAAATTTTTTTACAGTTTAATATCTGCATTATTTGAAGGCCAGTGTATAATATAATGTTATTTTTTAATTTAAATTATTTTTTTAAATAAATTTTCACTAAATTTTGTGTTTATTTTATTAATTTTTTTTGTTTAAATTTGAATATAAATGTTGTTTGGTGTGTTATTTTTTGTAGAATCGCTAAGGCTCGGAATTTAAGTGCTTATCCTCTCAAAATATGTATACAAATATTATAATCAACTGATAATAAGAAAACAATAAATATAATAATTTTTTTTCTTATTATTACTTAAATTAATTAAGCGAAGCCATGAAATTTAAAATATTCTCTCCTTTTTATCTTCTAATAAATATTATTGTATAATGCAATGTTAAAAGTAAAAACTTATTCATTTATTTATATTCTTATACCTTATCTTAAATTTTAAATTTCGAAATTATAAAAATTTTATTTTTTACAATTTTTCTTTTTACGTCTGCTGCTGATCATTTCGTTGTTTCAGAGCTTTGCCAATGAGTCTAATTCATTTCATAACTTTATCTATCATTATAATAATAATTTAAATTTACAGTATATGTTGAATACATTTTTGTTAATGGTTTTTTAATAACTATTCACCAGCGTTTGAATTAAATTTATGAAAAAACTGTATTTTTTCTTATTTGCTTTACTTTTATTTGACCATTAAATAATCATATAACTGACTTAATTGTATAATTGTTTGATTTTTTCGTTTTATGGTTTATATTATTTGTGTTTTTTTAAATAAATATTAATTGGGTTTTAAAAAGGAATTCAATTAAAATCAAAATTCTATAATAATTTTCAGTTAATTAGAAAAATCAAAAAACATTATAATATATTTAAACTGTTTATTCAAATTGTAATATAATAATTTAATTGATGTTAATGTGTTCATCGCTTGTCTGTTGCATTTGCAATTGACGAATTTATTTTGTAAAATAATAATATATTTATTTGTTTCAATTAATAAATTATCAATATAATTGTCTATGAAAATTTTTTAAAAATAAAATAATTTTTCTCATGGAATAAAATTTGCTTTATTTATCTTATTTTATTTAGTTGTAAATTAATTAAATATCATTTTTACACTTCTGTTTAATAATTTTTAGGTTTAATAAAACTTTGGAAAAGAAAAACATGAAGAAGAACAAGATGATTGCGATGATTTTTATTTTTATTTATTAATTTTTTTTTTCTTTTTTTCAATTATTTTTTCTTTATAATTAATTTGCTAAATTTCATTTTTACAAAATATTCATTGATTGCAATTACATTTTGAAAATATATTTAAAACATTTCTTTTGGTAAAGATATGATGCTATAGGCATTTTATAGGCTTTAAAAAATTATTATTCTTTGGAAAATTCGTATGGATTTATAAAATTTGATCAGAAAACTAGTTATTAAAATGGGCTTTTTCATATATCACTTTTTTTCTTTATTATTTTTTAATATATGTGAATCAGGGTTGTTCCGGGTCACACGAATTTGAAAGCAGGGGCCTATTTCAATTAACATCAAGTCAACGACTTGATGACTTGACTTGATGTTACATCAAGTGTAGGATAAGCGTTTCAATAAAAATCATCGTCTGCCGCAGACGATAATCAAGCGAATTCTGTTTCAGTCCACATCGTTTCGCCAACTTGCATCTCGCCAACTGACTATATTATTTTAACTTTTAATTTATTAAAATATGAATATTTATTCTATCAATGAATTAGGAGTAATCGAGTTATTTAAATGTTACTTTTTTGGTGGGAAAAATCAAAAGAATTAATTTTAGTAAATTTGGCTTTTTCCAAAGTAATTCAGCTTTATTTAGATTGATTTCATTATTCTTTAAAGGATAAGCGAGATATTTTTTGTGATTTAAATTTTAAAACTTATTTATTTATAACAAGTTTTTGATATATAGTTTTAGAAAATTTGTTGCCCTTTTTTCGACTTTTTATGAAAATTTACTCCCAACGATGGTTTGCTCCCCGACATTTTTAAAAGGTAATTTCCTATTCTGTAACCACAGAAGAATATATTTTTAAAATCACGAAAGTCGTGCGCAATTTTTATTTATGAAAAGACAAAAATATTAGAACATAATTAATTTAACAGAAAACCATCCATCTTAGTCGTAACAGTATTTCTTGTTAGGAGTTCGACACCGGTTGACGTTTTCATTTGAATTTATTTTTATCTGAATAATGCAGGGTTTCTTTATGTTCTTATTTCTAAGAAATGTTCTGATTTTAGGGCGTATTTTCATCCAATGAATGAAATTTCTGAAAAATTTGGCTAATTTCTAACAAAATTCATAAAAAAAATTTCCCACGGCGGCGCCTATCGGCACCACCGGCCCCCAAAAAACCTATTCTTTCTTAAAAAATTAGCCAAAAATCTCTAAAATTTGGTAATTCTTTAGACAAAATCTGGGTAATTTATGCAAAATAAATAGAATCGAGGCGATCAACGAATAAAGGAATGTTGAGCCAAAGAAATCATTCATAAAAAATAATTTTTTTTGTGAGATTTTTTGGAGCTAATTCAAAGCAAACTCCCGCCCCGTCCCCGCGGGGGCGGAATTATCGTGCCCCGTCACCGCCCCCGCGACTCTGCCCCCCGCCATCCCCCGCCCCCGCGAAAAGCCACCCCCGCCCACGGGGTCCGAACCCTAGTTTTCCTGAATGCGCCGACAAAAATTGTGCGCAAGGTAATTCCCAGCGCCACCAGGCGCTCATTAAATTTAAAAAAATTCATAAGTAATACACATCAACGAGAATTTGTTCAATTTATTAATTGCTACTTTAAAATTAACTGTAATTTTTTAAACTATATTCTGTGCCTTTATGAGTTTTTTATTACAAATTTCTTTTTAAAAAAATAAATTTTGATTTTTTATATATTAAACGATATTTAACATTTCAGTCAGTTTTATGTTTATAAATTGTTTTTTCCCTTGTTCTGGAATCGGAGAGCGTGCCAATTTTATTCAGCTGCCATTAAATTAATGTAAATTGCCATTTCCATAAATAAAAATACTCCCTTATTTAAAATAAATAAATAAATATTTTTTTTTTTATTAATATGTTGTTTCCCATTTTGCGACTGAATTTATTTGTGATTTATCAATTCTAAAAAACTGTTCATTTAATAATAATTCCTTTTGATGAAATTTTTTGTTCAATATTATTTGTTTTTATATTGTATTGTAATATGGAATTTAATTCCAAATGTATAGTTCACAATATATAATATTTAATAAAGTTTTTAGATTAAATTATTTTATTTTGCGAAGTTAATTTCTAAATATAAATTTTTTATTTACCTTAATCGAGTAGAAACTTAAGTTTTTATTTTGTTATATATAAAATAAGTTCGATTTGTAAAATAAATATTATTTTGAATTTATTATGACATCGACAGTCGGTTCTTTTCGGTATATTCACCGGTAATTATTTTAAATAATTTTTTACTATCAATTAAAATTTTCTTTTATTTCAATCTACAAATATTTTTAAAGATTAAAATAGTTGATTTTTCTTAATATTTAAAATTCTTTTTCGTTTTAAATTTTTTTATTTTTGGTTAATTATATGAACAATAAAAATTTATGGCATCAAAAATTGGTTTTTGTTCGTTTAATGCTCACAATTAACCTTAGATAAATGTTATAAATAATGAAAAGATTGATAAATTACATATCATATTTTATAGCATTTCTTATTTTTAATTCTACATGTTTAATTTTTACATGTTTTTGAACTCTTTTTTAAAACTTATTCGAATTTCTTTACGAAAAATTTTAATAATTTTTAGGCTTGAATTAATTTGAATATTTATACAATAATTACAAATATAATTTTATTTAATTGTTTTTAATTTATATGAAATTTGATATTTTTAAAAAGAATATGAAACAAAAACTCGAAACTTTTTAATTGAAAAATATTCACAAGACCGATTGATTTTGACACTCTTTTTCAATGTGCAAAATCTTTAGGTTTATATATGGCTGAAAATAATTGTACTTTTTATTTAGTCGTTTTAATTCTTATGACGCAAAAAATGACTTTAAAATTTTGTTTCTTATTTAATTAATTTTTTCCATTTTAAATATGTATTTATTTAATTTTAATATTTATTTTATGTTTTTCTAAACCTTGCAACTTGGCGGACATTATTTGATTTTACATTATACGCTGAGAATACATTGTTTTATTTCACCTGCATTTGAAATAATTCTATGAAAAAATGTTTTTTATTATTTGATTTAATTTTTATTTGCTCATTAATTAAATTAATTAAATAACTGACGAATTTGGATAATGAATTGATGAGAATGTATTTTATTAAATAAGCTTTATATTAAATTGTTTTTAGGTGGATTTGTTTTTAAAAGCAACTAAAGTATCAATTTCTTTTCTTTATAACTTAACTCAGGTCATTTCGATAAGTAGTTCTTTGCTAATTTATGAATTGGCTGAATATTTATAAAATTTATTTAAATTCAAGTATTGATTTGACGAGAATTATGGTCGTGTATATTTCTCTAATTAATGAGTGTATTTAATCAACTTTTATCTTTTCTTCTGGGCTTCATTTTTATTACAACATAATAAGCGACTGGTTGCGATTATTATAAAATTATTCAATTTTTATTTAAAACTCATTTTTAATATTAATAAAATATTTCGAAATCTTTTTTAGCTTTTTTGCTATTCAATATATATATTTTTAAATTATAAGTTCGGTATAGCTATTTATTTTAGGTCATATTTTTCTTAAAATTGATCACATTTCAAAACTTATTCTATAAATTATTCTAAAGACATCGGGCTTTCAAATGATGTAAAACTTTTCGCAATTCTATAACGAATAAAAAAGTACTTGGAATTTTTGCCTTGTCAAAAAAGCATCCATTTTTGGGGCAAAAAATGAGTGAAAATTTTTAATAATGTTTTTCATTATCTTAACCTAGAAATTTTGGAATAATTTTTATTGGTCTTCATAGAAAACAAAATGAGCTTCAAATTTTGGAACACCCTGTATTAAAATGGCAGATTGAAATTTTTTAATTTTATGTGTTGATTTTTTGACTTTCTTTAAAAATTTTCCTTCTCTGTGAAAAAATCAACATTTTTTGACCTCTTACGTCAAGTTTCTAATAAACATTTTAACAATCTTTTTTTGTTTTTAGCATATTGATTAGATTTGTAAATTATTTCATCATTTATTAATATATTCAGATTTTGTTAATTGTTAATTTTTTTAATTTGTTATATGAGGCTTTTATTTTTTATTTACTTTTTCATCATGAGATCATTGAGAGATGTCGTTGACGACGAGGATGAGTATATAATAATTTATATGTACATAATTATTTAATAAAATGTTTCTACCATTTTACAAATATGTATTAGTCTTTTATCATTGTTTTTT
This sequence comes from Heterodera glycines, assembly GCA_004148225.2. Taxonomy (NCBI): domain Eukaryota; kingdom Metazoa; phylum Nematoda; class Chromadorea; order Rhabditida; family Heteroderidae; genus Heterodera; species Heterodera glycines. The sequence goes on along the minus strand of CP049706.1, from coordinate 5,616,705 downwards.
TTATTATTATTTTAAATAATTATTTATTCTTATGTTTTTGTTTTATTAATTTAGTTACTTGCTAGAATAATAAAAATTACATTTTTTAATATTTAATAAGAAAATTTTTTTTCATCTCTTCTAGGGCATGACAATAGATTTTTTTATTTATAAAAGATGTTTTTCCAAAATTAATCTTGGAAATTTTTTTTTGGTATTTACCGGCGTTTATTTTATTTTCCAACGGATTTTTTTAATTATATTGTAATAAGAATTTAAAAATTTTTTGATTTATGCAATAATTTATTACAATGATTAGGGCCCGGAAATTAGCTTTTTATTTTTTCAGGGGTAAATTTTATGAGAGAAGCACGAAAAACATCTTTAATATTTTCTCCGCCAAATTTTCAAATTTTAGCAAATTTTAACAAGCAAATGATACCCTTTTATTCTTAATATTATTATAAAATTTATTGTTTATAAAATAATATATTTTCTTTTTCCAAATTTAACTAATTACTTTATTTAAACATCAATTAAACATTAATTAAATGGCAAAAGAAATTCCCAAAAATATTTACATATTGTAATTTAAATATTATATTATTTCAATAATTTAGTTATTTATTAACGAATATGATTTCATTTATTTTTGTTGTTGAGAAGAGAGGCAGAAAATTCTTTTAAGTCCTCTCCTTTTTTCAATCACATTTTCTGTCATTCGCTTAACAAATATAATTTTCACGAATTGAAAGTTTAAATTTTAGCTTTAAAAAAATTGGAAAATAGTAAAAGCTTTTTTTTTTGGCTTTTCGCAATATTGTAAAATAATAAATGATTTATTTATTTGTATATTTGAGTTTTTTTCGTTGTTTTGTATTTATTCTTTAAAATATTATTTATTTATTTATTTATTTGGCCCGATATTTGTCAGTATTGTTAAATAAATAGATATTCCTTTTCCTCTAGTTTGATATTTTTTCACTTTATGGTTTTGCTTTAAATTTGCTGCAAAATATTTTCAATCGCTTTAATGATGAGTTTTTTAAACATTTATTTCATATTAATTTTTTATAAAATTTAAAAATGTTAATATGTTTTGAAATTTTTTCAGAGTTGTTCTCGTTGTTTCATATTAAAATAAAAAAATGTATCGACTAAAAATTTTACTTTAAAGAATCTGTTACAAAGGAAAAAAGCCTTCATTGGAAGAAATGATTATTTTGTTCCATTTAATGCTTTAACCAATTATATTTAAATAGTTATTTTAAATTTACAAACAAATTTTATTTTGATTTATAACCTTTATTATATTTATTGTAACTTCTTTAATGTTGTAGAATATATAAAAAAGAAAATAAAAATTTGTAAAAAAATATTTTAAAATAATATTTAATAATCATATATCTATTTTTTTGTCATGATAATATTTAATATATTTGAATAAAATTATTTGGAATTAACTTTCAATTTCGATTTTCCGATATTTGATCTTGTTGCATCAAGCTTAACATATTTATAAGGATTTTCTATTTATTTTTATTAAAATGAATTATTTTATAATTGATTAAGCAATTAAATATAAGTATTATTATAGTTTTTAAGCCATTAACATTTGATAGCACATTTCTGGCAATTTTTTGCACTTAATCGGTCCATATTTAATATTCTGCTAGTTATGCTTATGCTATTAATGTGTTAAATCACCTATACTTTATTCTCTTTTTAAATTTAAAAAAATATTATATAATTTATTATTTCTATAATTGGATATTCTTTTTTGCAAAAATCTTAATTTTTTTTAAATGAGTGTTTATAATATGAGAATTTTAAAATGAATTCCTTTCCTCTAAGTCAACATAAAATTAAAATATTTATGAATGTAATATTGTAAGATTAAAAAAAATTGAAAAATTTTCATTAAATAAATTGTCGTGTGAAAAAAAATAATAATAAATTCTAGGGTTTTTAATTAAATTAATAAAAATTTTATTCACATTTTTTACAAAATGTCTTCGTAATGTCGGTGAGCTTTTAGGCATTTTCATTATTTAGCACATAATTTGGCACTTAATTTTGGAAGTTATGCTAAATCCTGTTTTTGTATTTATTTATTTTATTGCTGTTTAAATTTTTGTACGAAGTAAAATAATCCGTATTTTTCAGTATATTTTAAAAACATATGTTGAATCATAGTAGATTGCAAAAAAAAATTTAAAAATGTTTATAATTTTTCAACCAAATTGTCCTCGTAGGAATCGTTGGAATTAGTTAATTATATAATTATATTTAAGCAATTGTTAATATTTATATCGCTGACGGATTTTATCAGCTAAATACAAATTTTTTTCCAATTTCGGTTCTGTGATCATAGGTTTATTTCATTTTATTTTGCATTATCTTTTTCTAAATTTATTTTTTTTAATGGTTAAATCTTCCAATAGAAATAATTTATTGAATGATTGACTATTGCTTAGATTAATTTTAAAAATATTTTTATTATTCTTTGTGCAAATTCGCATGGACCGCTCCTAATTAATTTGTTTGTTTATAATTAATATTAAAAATAAAACATTTTTAAAATTATTATTCAATTTCATTAATTTGACGAAGGTTTTTTTTACAACTTTTTGGTTATTTGCTTAATTTTATTAACTAATTATTTGAATTTTATTGTATATAAATGTTTTGGAAGTGCTATGAGTAATATTTATAAATATTCTTTTTTATGCTTATTAGTATTTATGAGTAAAATTTCGTCTTTTTTTAATAAATTATAGATTACAAAAATTCCAGAATGGTTCATAACAAAATCCAGAATATCTTTTAATATTAAAGGAATTGAATTTGTTATATTTTAAATTTGAATTTATGTTTTGTTAATTTATTTAAAAATATTAATAATTTTTATTTCTGTCGTCAATTAAAAGGCAAATGAAATTAGACGCCATAGGCGAATCGAGACAAAAATAATGACAATGTTCAGATGATCAGAAATAAAACGATTCTAAAGCTTTATTTATTCTACAAAAATTAACAAAAATTGTCAATTTTGGTGAAAAACTGATAAACAATCAGATTTACAATTTCAATTAAAAAATTGGCCTTGACCGACCGCCCCCGCCCCCGCAAGTAATGTATTCGTACAATTTTTACTAATTCAAAAATTTAAACCAATAAGTTTCTTCTAATTATAACTAATTACTAGGGTTCGAAGTTGTATGCACTAAAATATGCCTCAAAAAATGGCTTTTAACTTTCAAAAAAAAAGCAAATATTGTGTATAAATTAATAATTGACTTTGAAAACACCACAACAAGGGCTAAGGAGCATTTTTTAGACAATTGCGAAAATATTGAATTTCCAAATTTTTAAATTTTTATTATATGTTAAAACAAATTACATTTTTATATAAATAAATTTTTTTCCAAAATTTCTTACAAAAAGTTAAAAATTTTTCGATTTTTAAGGGTGTATTTTTTAAAAAATTTCCAAAAAAGTCGATCCTTAGGGGTATATTTTTCGCTTTTTTCACATTTTTCTTGTGAAAATTTCCAAAAAATGGCTGAAATATGCTATAAAAATGCAAAAATGGAAAATATGCATTTATTCTCGAAAACTCCCAAAATATGCTTTTATATGCACTGAAAAAACTTCAGCAAATCAAAAAATTTTAATGTAGAAATGATATTTTTGAGCCCTTTTCTTCATAGCATATGCGCAGAAAAAATATGCAAACTCATACAACTTCGAACCCTACTAATTACATTAAATGGCCATGAAAAAGATTGTGATTGATGGGCAGTAATTTTTACATATAAAAATACTTTGAAAAAAAAATGGTTTTTTATACCAATTTTACAGTTTAATCAACAACAGTAGTAACGACGACAATAGACACACAAATGGCATATGGTGGTAGCCATTCGTCCATCATGCGTTACGGTATTGGAATACGGTGGTCATCGTCCGCATCGCCATTCCCACCACCTTCTTCTCCTCCTCCTCCTCCTCCTCCATCCTTGGTACTATCATGGCTATTAATAACAGATAATTGTGGTGTTGGTGGTGGTGATGATGCTGATAATGGCGGCGGTATTGTTATTGTTTCTGCGGTTGTTGATGTTACTGTAATTGATGGTACTGTGGTTGTGTTGCTGGCACTGCTCGTCGTCTCCGTCACCACCAAATGCGGTGCCGATGCCGCTGCTTTCAGATGATGTTGTTGGTGTTGCTGCTGGTGACGGTGTTGCTGTTGTGGCTGTTGCGCGTGGGCTGGCCTTGTCTGGTGCCATCGCTGGTGCCACTGGACCTGCCAGACCTTCTTGCGCCACCACCAGCGGCGCCGCCGCCCCGGTTCGGACATGGGCTGACCAAATTGTTTGGGCAATTAAATAGAGTACCAGGGGGAGGGGGAGTGGTAGAGATGAAGAGAAAATGAGAAAGTCAGAGAGAGAGAGAGAGGTCAGAGAGAGAGAGAGAGAGTGACTGAGTGAGAGAGAGAAAGAGAGACAGAAAAAGAGAGAGAAGAACGAGGGAGAGAACGAGTTAATGACTGTTGAGAGGAGAGAGTGAGAGAGAGAGAGAGAGAGAGAAAGTGAGAGAGACTGACAAATGATAGGGGGAAAGAGGGCTCAAGCTAATTTCGGCACGGGATCTCGAGACCACAATTAGACTTTTCCTACTCACCAATAAGCTGCATCCTGGCCCTGTTTTCCCAGCGATCCTTGGCCGCCCTCTTCGCCACTGTTGCCCGGCGCGCCCGGATAGCCGGAAGGTCCTGGCACGCCTTCAGCCCCTTGTTTGCCCGGTGCGCCGGGCTTGCCCGGGCCGCCCACAGTCCCTTCGGGCCCAAATTCGCCTGGTGGCCCGCGCGGTCCCTTGCGGCCGATTTGCTTCTCCGCGTCGTTGCCCTTTTGGCCGGGCGTGCCCGGCTGTCCGACCGCGCCCTCCTCGCCTTGGCTGCCTTGGTCACCAGGCAAGCCGGGCACACCGTCGCGTCCCGGCCCGCCCGGGTTGCCCTTCGACCCGCGGCTTCAAATTAATTAACACCAATTAATAAAAGGAAATTAAACAGGTTTTAAAGAGTCCAATCTCATTACATTCCGCGTTGTCCCGGTTTCCCAGCAATTCCCGGCGTTCCGGTCGGGCCCATTGGACAATTCTAAGATGTTTCATTTTATTTTTTGGTATTTTAGTTTTATTTTAAATGCCATGACGACCCACAATGCATCCTTTGAACGGCGCATTGTGCCAATTCTCGGCAGTGATTCCGGGAATGCCGTCTTTGCCTGGAATGCCGGCCAGTCCGGCTGGTCCCACGTCGCCGATTGGCCCGCGCGGCCCAGCGGGGCATGCATTTTTGCTTTTGCACTCTGAAATTGAAATATAAATAATTAATTAAATTAGTTGATTAAATTTTCCAATTTAATCTCAGCTGGGTCACTGTGTGTCTAATGCTTTTACCCCCCCCCTCCTTTTCCCTCTCCGCCGTCCCCTCTTACTGCAGACGGGCACCGGCGCAACTGCCGGTTGCGGTGCGTTATATCCTCCGCCAGCGGCTTGACGGCGCGCCCGGTTAGACGGCGTGCCTGCGCCCATTGCCAACATGTCACGCCACATGTCGTCCGTCTCCAGCTTGAAGCGGTCCATCTCCAAGTCCAGCTCGGTCCAGATGGACTGGATTTCGTTGTACACTGACGCAATGCCGAACAGGCACAGCAGCAGGGTGGCGCCGGACAAGCCGATCACACCGACGGTGGCTTTGTTGATGGACATTTTCGGACCGACAAAATGAGAGAGGGTTAATTTGAAGAGCCCACTTAAACAAAAATGCAATTAAAAATAAATTGAAATGAACTGTTTACGGATATCTATTGAGAAAGCAGTTTTCTCGCTCAAGAAAAAAAATCCACGAATCAGCTTATGTTTTTTGATCTCTTATTTTTTAATTTATTGGAAAATTTTGGACTTTTCTTTTTATATGTAAAATGTTGCAAAGAAATGCTAACAAGAAATTAAAGATTTTGGAGTTTTTTTTTTGATCGGAAAACTAACAAGTTTGAAGTGCTTTAATTGGAAATTGGGTTTTTTAAAAATCAGCAAAAATGTGGGGTTTTTTCTTAAGGAATTTGTTGAATTATTTTCCCAAACAATGAATGTATGCAATGCATATGCTGAAAGGCATGGGCGGTTTCTTCCTTTTTATACGCTGATTTTGGTGCGGCGGTTCGCTTCTGCTAATAAAGCCGGTTGACCATCCACCCGCCCTTTCTGTTGCCTTTTAGCAATGAATGCTTAATGATCAGCGGATAATGGCATTTTTTGCACATCCCAACAACAATTGGATGTGTGTGCAAAAATGGGGAGGGAGGGGGGCGGGGGATGGCGGATCGGCGAGGGTAACAATTAAAGGGGGAGGAGGGGAGGAGAAGGAGAAGCCATTATGCGCAGCTGATCTGATCATGTGTCCTGCGCTTCAACTTCTCTTCTGCTTCTCTGCCTGCTGCAAAAAAGCAGCTGCCCAATCTGAGAAATGAAGATAGTGGCTTCTGATCACTTCACCGTTCTGCTGATCACAATTGCTTCGCCTCGTTTCTCTCCCTGCTCATATCAGGCAACTGACCATCCCTGACAAAATGCTTAATTCTGATCATGATCAAAGATGGCGCCTTCACCAATATTCTGATCAGAGAAACGAACCAAGAGAACTTCTAACAAATTTGTCAGTAATTCAGTGACATTAATAATGATTCTGAAAATTCAACCTATTCACCTATCCATCAACATTCTGATCAGTCTTGCCACCCACGCTGATCAGTTCGATGAGGATGATGACCATTTATGCTTCCGTTCGCACAAAAAGCTGCTTTATCGGCTGACTTGTTTTCATTATACATCCGATTAGCATTGTCTTAGTTGCGGGAGAAGGACTTTGATCTGTCCTCTTTCAGCAGAGCAGATGCATCAGAAAGCCGCAAAACAAAAGGCGGATTTGGCGGATGATCGCCCAATGATTGATCATCGCCCTAATCGGATATGACTTGCAGAAAATCCCTCCACTAATTATTCATTAATATACGTCGCATTTTTAAGCAAGTTTTTCTTGTCTAATTAATTCTCAGAAATATTTTCATTATTTTGATTTTTAAAATGTTTTTACAAATTTGGTCTTATAGCAATATTTTGGTAGACGAAAAAACCAAAAAAAAAATAATGCCAAATTCTCATGAATAAATTCCTCAACAATAAAATATACGTTCATCAAAGTCTTCTTTTCCGCTTCTTTTCTATTCAATTGATCAGTTTTGTTGCTTTGTTCCGCTGCTCGATGCAAAATTAGTACAATTTTTGTGCCAAAAATCTTTTTTGGCACTCTGTTCAGCCTCATTTTTGTAATCATTTTCGCCCAGTTTGGCACTTTCTGCTGCTCTCCAATTGTCTAAATGTTGGACCAACTCTGTCAACTGTTTTCCAGCAGTGCTCAAAAAATGGCCCATCTCATCCCATCCGTGGGCCATGAATTGGTTGTCGGCCAACGAATCCTTGGCATTTTTTGGCATAAATTGGCTTACAATAGTAAATAAATTGACAATTAAATTGGCCACGTATCGGCTTAAGTTAATTGGCATCGCACTGTTACTTTCGCTTTTAATTTCATTTTTCCAATTTTGTAAAATTATAAGCAGATTTTGGGATATGCCGAATCTGTGCAAAACAAATGGGGAAATTTTTATAATTCAAGCTCGCCAATACATGTAAAGAATTATGTAATTAACGAATTACTAATTAGTCATCAGAGGTCACTCCCCCCGCCCATCCCACCAAATTATTTTGATTAAATTCTTTTGCCCACCTGCCAAACTCAATTGTCATATAATGAGTGAACATTTGCACGAAATTGGATATGTTCTCTTTGCTCAGTAATAAACACGCAAAATTTCTATGCAAAAATTTTGCCAACAAAATGAAAAAAATTTTTAAATCCATTTGGCAAATTTTTTTGTCAGTGAACGCCGAAATTGTTGAACAGATGGCCAAATGGGCCAACGAAAAGTGTTCTATGGCCGTTTCAAAAGCGTCCAATTTATTCAATTCCATTGCCTGTTGCTGAATTGGATTGAGTTATCAGTGTTCAAAATTGTTTTTTAAATTTAAATTGAAAAAGGAATTCGGAAAACTTAGGGCAATTTAAAATGATCGTTCTTTTCAGATCAGCTATTTGAAAATCCTCATAGAGTCCTAAAAAATCCTCATTTGGCATGAAATCACTTAGTTTAGGTCCTCAACTACTTAAGTACTTGTTTTCAATGTTTTTCGTATATGCTATTAAAATTATTTTTTGGTGTCGAGTACGAAAAAACTCAAAGTGCCAATTTTACCACATTAATTGAATTTTGCAAACGCCATAAAAAATCCCTAATCGCCATGTTTTAATGGAGATTTTATGTTTATTCTCAAGTTTTTTCAAATTTCATAATTTTTTTCTTTGCTTTTCCCTAAGAAAGTCTAATCAACTACAATTTTCTGTCCCTTGTGAACAATGAATTTGAACGATGCGTCAAATTGTGATACAAAAAGTGTTCTAATCTCTCTAATCAAAATGAACATCGCAACGCGACTTGTTCCTTTCAGTTCGGCCTAAAATTGAGAAAATTATTAAAAATTTGTACTGCAAAAATAAAATCTGATTTTTTGGTCCCGAATGCATTAAAATTTACGATTTGCTAATTTATGAAGCAATTTCACAAAATGTTCTGATTTTCGACCCCATTGGTTTTTGGGCTCGATGTTCTGCTTTTGAAAAATTTTCGATCCGTGCCCTGCCCTTAAGTGACTTTGCCTTATTAATAGAGAATGTATTTTGAGGCATATGCCTTTTTTGCGCATTAGTTCCGATATATTTAGCATAATTACACATTAAAAAACAATAACTTAATTTTGGGTCAATGAGTTTTGGAAAAATGATACGAGCTCTGAAAAACGAGTAATAATGAAACTATAAAATCGTATGCTCAAAAACAAAATTAAAATTCTTAATATCATCATTCAATAATGCTAATTAATTCGATTATAAAAAAATTAGAAAAATGACATAAAAATCTCAACAGTCAACAATAGAAACTCATTCAAAAAATTCGAGAAAATTTTGCAATCGAATTTTAAAAGGTCTTGAGAAATTTATTGAAAATTTTTCTATGAAAAATATTTCTTGAAGTTTTCAAAAAATCTAACATTTTTTAAAAAATATTCATTTTTCTTGATACTTTGTTTTAAAAAGAAGTAAATAAAACTCGAATGTTATCTCTGTTTCTTTAAATATTTTTCAATTCTTAAAAATGGCTCTTTAAATTGCTAATAGGTAAATATTTAAATCCCAAATCTATACATTTTTCTGCTTCCTTTAAACTTATATTTGAGTTTAAACACTTAAATGCTTAATTATCCCTAAATTCGTTTTTTGGCTTACATTAAATGCCATTTCTTCCATAAATGGCGCATTCAAAAAGCCGGCCAATTTCCGGAATAAACGAGAAAAGAAAAACAGAACAACGGAGGGGCTAATATCATCACCGTCATTGCTGTTGACATTAACATTTACATTGTCACCATTCCTTAATTATTCATATATTTTGGTTAAAAAAAAGTCACGAAGCAAATGCTGAAAATGCCGAATTCGTCTTCCCCCCCCCCAAAAAAATTGTCAAACTTAAAATATTTTTAACTTTCTAAAAGATTTTATAAAATAATATTTTTATATACATATTTCTTCTGAATTTTTATAAGAAGTTGTCCCAACCAAAGTGGTATTAAAATTATATAATATTTGTTTTTAAAATAAATGCCAACGTCAACGCCGTTTGGCCGAACACCGCGACACAATTTGCCATGGTTTGGTCAATGATTTCGGCGAATATTTTGTAGTTTTTGATCTCTCCATCGTTCAACAAATGCATTTTGATCCCTTTTGCCACTTCCATGGCATTCATTTGGCTCAATTTTTGTGCCAATGCCATTTTTGGGGGACCCAATGCCATTTCCAGCGGGTGGCCATTTCGAATTTGTTGAATTGTGCCATCGAGAAAAGAGTCGGGCGAAGCAATTTGCAACGAGCGGAGACTCATCAGAACAATATGACGGACGCAATACACTAAATTTTTCCGATAATTTTACCTTTTCCAATATTTGGGTTTTGCATTTTTTTCAATTTATTTTCCGACAAATATTTTGATCGAATATTTGTTTAATCTTTGACTGTTTTGGCCATGATAATTTTAAGCATATTCCTGGCATCGCATCGCCTGCTGGCCCTTATTTTGGCATTAAAAAAGATTCTCTCGTATTAACCATGCATTGCTCAAAAATGGGTAATGAAGAACCAATAGTTTTATTTGGCTATGAATTATTGCAAGTAAATTAATTTTTTTTTAATTGTCATTTTGGAAGATTTTGTGTCATTTTTTGAGTTTTGCTAAATTTTTACCTTTAAACTTTGCCCTAACTCACATAAAAAGCCTGCAATTGCGCCCTTGTTGTAAATTCCTTGTCTTTGAATTACTTGGTGTTCTTGCCCTTGAATTCCTTGGTGTCCTTGTCCTTTTTGTTGCATGTGTTCCCCGTGGCCAACACCAGCAACAACAGTTTTTTGTTGCTGTTGTCCGGCTGATTGTGTTGAGGATTGTCCGGGCTCAAATTTTGCTGCCTTTTTGCGCGCCAACACTTTTCCGGCGCTGAAATGGGAAGAGAGATTTTGGGGCAGTTCAGTACAATTTATGACCATTATGACATATGCAAAAAAAGCTCTTAAATAAAATCGGTCTGATTCGGAAATGATTTGCCTGAAATTCAGCGGTGCGACGATGGATTGGCCGTGGGACTGATTCGTCTGGCTGGGCACCCGAATCGGTGGCAGCGGCGGGCGTCGTTTCCGCGCAATCGGAAAAGCGGCGGCGGTGCGCGGCGATATTCCTTTCAAGGGTGACACGGGTGGGAGTGTGCGCGGCAACGTGGACAAATCGAGTTTTGCTGGTGGTACTCCGATGCCAGCGGCGGAATGAAGTTGCGGCGATGGCACAATGGGAGTGAGTTTCGACGATGGCACAATGGCGTCGCTGCGACCAACTAAACGCAAGAGAAATTAATTAGAGAGACCGGAACTGAATGAATTGATAAGCAAGCAGAGATTTCAGAATTCGGTCCCGTCTTTGTTGGAAAGATTTGGCGTTTTTTGTCGTGATTAGATCAACGCCTAATTACTAAATGGTGATTCGGCCGGCTTCTTCCCCTTATTTGTTGCCACGGCCATTCCGCGGTTCATCCGTTTCTGATGATTATTGGTATTGGCATCATCATCATCATCAATAATAATGACAACCGGCTCCTTTTGTTTCTGATCATTTGATGGCACAATTTTTGCTGCCGGTGGAGTCAATGGGCTCAGCTGTTCAAAGTTTCTGATCAACAGTGCCCAGGAGTCAGGACTGAGTAGGTCCAATGTGTTAGTTTCTGCTTTTGGTTGCTCCGCCTCCAAATAATTGGCACTTTTCTCTGGCATATTTTGGCAACTCCCCGCCGGTGGGCGTGGGCTTCCGAGACTTGTGATCAGTGAGGCCCACTTGGGACTCAGTTGGGTTGGCGGTTGGTTCGCCACTTGGGCGTTCAGTCCAAATTCGGGCTGATACTTTGGCAAATTCAAATTGCTTGTTGATGTTTCAGAGTGTTCCCTAATCTCAATTTCTTTATTTATCACATTTGGGCCAATCCCCGCCGGTGGGCGTGGGCTTCCGAAAATCGTGATCAGTTCAGCCCACGTCGGACTCAGTTGGTTGTCCAGCTTAGCGGCGTCGAATTTGCCCACGTTTTTTGTCATTTGCAATGGTTGTGCTTTCTGATCACTTTGGTTGACTTCTTCGTTCTCTTCTCTGTCTTGTCTTTGCCACCCATCCCATGATGGCTCATTATTGTCAATCGGTTGTTCTCTCTCGGATTGATGCCATTCATTTTCCACTGGCATTTGAAAATCATTTTGATAAAAGTGATCTAATCCCTCAAATTCCTGCTCAACATTTGGTAATACAAATGATTGTTCCCAGTTTTGATAAAATGGATAATCGTCCGTTGGCATTTGTCCAAATTCTGCCTCTGACATTTGGTGATGCCATGGCATTTGCGCTTGTTGGCTAACAATTTCGTCAGTGACTGAACTTGTTCCTGATGCTGATGGTGTCATCTGTTGCTCACTCGATGGCATTGGCATTTCCCTCAAATGCGTCGGCGTTGGAGCCGTCCCCGTCGTCGTCCTTTTTGTGTCCATTCCGGCACATAATTTGTCATTAATCAGCAAAAGCATTAAAAAAATTAGTGGTACGATTAATGTTAAAATAGACATCCCGTGTATTAATAATATGATATGAATATTATCATATAAATATATTACTAAAAATAATAAATATTATTTAAAAAAGATCAAATTTTTATTTACAAAGCGACAAACATTGCCGAAATATTAACGAGTGTAAATTTTCGGGGAAAAAGATATGAATTAAAAAAGTTTTCTATTAAAGAAAAAGCCAAATTTTCACAATCATTAGGGATTTTTCTTCTTCTTTTGTTAAGGATTTGGAATGCGTAATATTACAAAATTACAATTAAAAACCCAAAGTCAGGGAGCGTGTGCTGAGTCATTTCGTAAAAGTGCCAATTTTTACACATTTTTCGGGAATGATTTTTTGCAGGGCGGGAAAAGGCAAGATAATTCAGGAATTCGGTGGGAGGGCACACCAAAAGAAAATGAAGCCTTTTCAATGAATGAAAAGCCGAAAATTCACAAGGATTGAGTGGAAAAAACTCAATTCGTTTTATTAAATTTTTCAAAATATGAGTATTATATTGTATAATAAAAATGGGATTGATAGTTTCCCTTTATTATAAAAGGCAATTTGTAGCATCGAATTTTTATTTTTCATTATATAATCAATTAAACGCATATGAAAAAGCCATGAATTGCGAAAAACATAATGAAATAATTAAAAGAAAAAAATATATTTGATTATTCGCTAATGTAAATTTATACATATATACGAATTAGGTCTGCGATTTTTAGGCAAATGCCTAAAATTTCGGCGCACTTACAAATTAATACGCATAGATAGGCACGAAAAACGCGTTTTCCGCTTGGTTTGGGCCGTCTACATGACTTTTATAATGCTAAACTTGCCGATTTCGGGGTTTTTTGCCTAAAATCGCAGCCTAATAATAATAATGATCGGGGATTTGGCTCAAAAACATAAATTTGGTCATTTTTTGGAAAAAATCTGCTAACAAATCGCATTAAAAATTACAAATTTTTTCCCGGTGGCGCCTATTGGCACCACCTGCCCCCTGTACTCGAAGTTTTTTGGAAAAAGCACGCGTAAAAAAAAGCGTTTATCTATATGGTTTGGTTTCTTTAAAATATCTTTTGGGAATTGGTTTTTGGTTTCTTTAAAATATCTTTTGGGAATTTTTCCAGTGATTAAATTCCGTTTTTTGTTAATAAATTAAAATAAAAAAACATTCAGAAAATTTTTTTACAATCGCTGCTCACGGTTCTCGGATTTTTCCCCGTGATCACGGCTCACGGATTTCCGTGGTTAGAAACCCAATCACGGCCAGCCCTGGTGCTGATAGGCGCCGCCGTGATCAATTATATATTTCAAAAAACTTGTGTAGCCTAAAAATCAAGTAGAATCAGAAAATCAGCACACTTGGAAGTATATTTTAGGGTTGTACGGGACCGGACCGGGGCGGGAATTCCCGGTCCTCCGAGGTCCCGGTTCCCGGATTTTCAAAATCTATTTCCCGGTCCCGGAAGGGCAAAACGGGAACCGGTAAAAACAAGCACTGGTAAAAATGAGGGTCTGAGCAAAAAATTAGTGATGAAAATTGGAGTTAAAGGAAAAAATAAATAATAATTAATATAGTCTTTAAAAAGATTGGCCGAGATTTGCGGCGCTGACATTTGCGGCGCCCAGTCAAAGCGACACTTGCGGCGCAGAATCAATGACCCCAAACAAAAAAAAGTTTATTTTTTATTACTTTCCTCCGTTTAATAAAGAAATAGGCAAAATGTTAAGCCAGGTGTGGAAATCCAGTCCTTTGGCAACTCGGCCATTCCGTTCTGAGGCAAATCCGCCTCTATCAACCGCCGCTTTACTTGCTTAACGTTCAGCTTATTTCTTCCTTACAATATCCCGCACTGTCCAGCATTAAAAATTTATGAACTCGGCAAAATTTAAAAGATTTCTTAAAGCCCCCGCTGAAAAATATTTTAAAAAAGAATTCATTCAGTGGTTTGTTATTACTTTTGAAAATAATTTCTTATGGCCATAAGGAAAAGAAAGGGTGTTCGAGATTTAATTTTTGAGCATTAATTATGAGGGTGCCACAAAATGTCGGCGCCGCAAATGTCATTTTGACTGGGCGCCGCAAGTGTCTCGTCACCTTTAAAAAGAGAAATGACAATTGTGCAAATGGCCTAGTGGCTAGTCTTTTTGATTTTCTACTGCTTTCCCATGGTTCAATTCCTCTACAGGAATTAAAATATTTTGATTTTCTTTTTTTCTTTTTGACCTCTGACTGGAAAAATTTCAAAAAATTTCATATTTTTTGGTTTTTTCGAAAATGTTAATAAAAAGAAATGTTATTTTTTTAAATTGGAAATTTATGCAAAAATAAGTCCCAAAATGAAAATTTTCTGTTTTTAACTCAATATTCTTCAAAAATTAATAAATTTTGGCTATATTTTTGCATTATTCTTCTAAATGTTTTTTCATACTATATTTAGCTATTTTCGAGATTTTTAAATGCAATTTTTGGTGCATTTTCCATGCGCATATTTTAAGATTTTATGTCCATATAATTGGATGCCCCTACTGATTGATGTCACTATCGGTCACTAGAAATCACTATTTTGGTGTTTTGTCACTATTTTTCTTTTTCACTTGAAATAAATTAAAATTTGATTTTTTTTAATTTTTAAAAATTCCCTGTTGGTCCCGGACAAAAATCGAGGTCCCGGTCCCGGCTTCTCAGGTCCCGGCAAGTCCCGGTTTTGCCCAAAATTCTCGGTCCCATACTACTCTAGTATTTTCTCTTCGTTTTAAAAATGAAAGAAGGACGTAAACCCAATCGATTTTGGCCAACTCGTTTTACTGTGTTACTTCGACTAATTTAGGCAGAATTACATAATGTACATCATTTCTTATTTAAATATATTATATAAACACATACATCATCATGATCATTTATTACAAATCATTCTTTTTTTCCGCTCTTTTTCTCTTCAACTGATCAGTTTTGCTGCTTTGTTCCGCTGCCCGATGCGAAATTAGTACAATTTTTATGCCAAAAGCCTCTTTTGGCACTCTGTTCAGTATCAGTTTTGGCAACATTTTGGCTCTGTTTGGCACTTGCTGCTAAATAATGGTCCAACTGTGCCAATTGTTGGCCAGCAGTTGTCAAAAAATGGAAAGTCCAATCCCATCCATGGGCCAAAACTTTATGGTCCGCCAATGAAGCCTTGGTATTTTGTGGCAAAAAATGGAGCATATTGGCAAATAATTTCATTAAAAAGGTCAAAAAACGGCGCGTTATGTTTGGTTCAGCAATTTCCTTAAATTCTTCGGCAGTTTGCAAAATAATATTATATAAAATTGTGAGCAGAGATTGCGAGACACCAAATCTGAAAAAATTTGGAATTGAAAATCTTTTTTAAGGTTGCCAAATAGGTATGCACATATGTTTAAAAAAATTCTTTTTTGCAAAATTTTATAATCCAAGGAGTTGAACTTTTGAAGCAAAACTATTGGCGGATAAGTAAAAAACTTTTTTCCTATTTTAGAGTTTTCAAGGAAAACCTTTAAGCCACTTTTTGGGCACTTTCGGATTCAGAACATAGAATTAACCTCGAGTTTATAAACTTATTTGAAATTACGGTAAAATTTTCACTGATCAATCAATGATCATGTACTTTTCTGTTTTGAGACCCCTCCTGAATTTTCAAATAAAAATCATTTCTAGGGTAATATGTGACTTGATCACGAATATGATCTTTGTTTTGCAAAATTACGAAAACGGGCCCGAATTCGAACAAAAATTCGAATACATAAGTTACAAGGAAAACGTATTTTGGCACTAGTTCAGTTTGTCCCTTCCGTGTATTTAAACTCGAAAATTTAAATTTCCGATTTTTTGTTCAAATTCGGGTCCAGGTTTTGGAATTTTGCAAAACAAAGGTCATATTCGTGATCAGCGTCACAATTTACCCTAGAAATGATTTTTTTTTTTTGAAATTTCATGGGGGTCTCAAAACAGAAAAATACCGTGATCGCTGATCACTTTCCCCCGTCCCTTTCTCCAATTTGTTTCTGTTCAAATTTTTTGCCCACCTGCCGAATGCAATGATCACATAATGTATTATGAGCGCTTGCAATGAATTGGATGTGTTCTCTTTGCTTAGTACTAAACATGCGAAATTTCTCTGCAATAATTTTTCCAATAAAATTAAAAAATCTTTTAAATCCATTTGGCAAGTTTTTTTGCCAATGAATGCCGAAATTGTTGAACAGATGGCCAAATGGGCCAACGAAAAGTGTTCTATGGCCGTTTCAAAAGCGTCCAATTTATTCAATTGCATTATCTCTTGCTAAAATAAAATATGAAAATTGTTAGAAAATTTTTAACGAAAAGGCTTCTTCTGTGCATCCCCCGTCATTACGAATTGGCCCGACATTGTCCCAACCATGACAAGTTTGGAAGATCCCTTACCCTAAATTTCAAACCTCAAGGTCAAATTTTTAAATCCTAACTCCGTTCGGGTCCATCTAAAAAATCCTGATCTTGCAATTTTGACTGGATTAGCCGGATTTTTTTTCTAGTATAATAAAAAAAATTTTGTAAAAAAATAACCTTTGCCTGTTCGGCCCCAACGCTTCCCAACCGACCATTTAATCAATCGTTTTCATTAATTCGATAGACTTACATTTTCCTTTACCTTATGTGCAGTCAGTCTGGAGGATTCTTCAAATTGTGACATAAAAATTGATCTCATTTCTTTAATCCATATGAACAAAGCAACACGCTTTGTTGCATTCAGTTGGGGCAAAAATGGGGAAAAATTATAATATTTCAAAGTAAAATTTGTCAATTAATTTTTTAAATAACCTACACAAAATGCCATTTCTTCCATAAATGGCGCATTCAAAAAGCCGGCCAATTTCCGGAATAAACGAGAAAAGAAAAACAGAACAACGGAAGGGCTAATATCATCACCGTCATTGCTGTTGGCATTAACATTTACATTGTCACCATTCCTTAATTATTCATATATTTTGGTTAAAAAAAAGTCACGAAGCAAATGCTGAAAATGCCGAATTCGTCTTCCCCCCCCCAAAAAAATTGTCAAACTTAAAATATTTTTAACTTTCTAAAAGATTTTATAAAATAATATTTTTATATACATATTTCTTCTGAATTTTTATAAGAATTGTCCCAACCAAAGTGGTATTAAAATTATATAATATTTGTTTTTAAAATAAATGCCAACGTCAACGCCGTTTGGCCGAACACCGCGACACAATTTGCCATGGTTTGGTCAATGATTTCCGCGAATATTTTGTAGTTTTTGGTCGCTCCATCGTTAAACAAATGCATTTTGATCCCTTTTGCCACTTCCATGGCATTCATTGCTCAATTTTTGTGCCAATGCCATTTTTGGGGGACCCAATGCCATTTCCAGCGGGTGGCCATTTCGAATTTGTTGAATTGTGCCATCGAGAAAAGAGTCGGGCGAAGCAATTTGCAACGAGCGGAGACTCATCAGCACAATATGACGGACGTGTTCCACTAAAACCCATTTAAATAATTCGATTTTATTTGCCAATTAATAAATTCGATTTTAAATTAAAAATCATTTTCTTTGCATGGTTTATGTGTAATTAGTTTAATCAGAATATTATTATCTGACTTATTTTATTTTTCCTTTTTTATCTCATGTAACTTCCATCCTCCTCCTCTGCTGTTCCTCTCATTTATACTCACTTAAGTGAGCTTTGATCCTCATAATTAGCATGACTGCTGCTGTTTTTGGCCTTGTGTTGTTGCTGGTTTTGGCTGCAATTTTTTGCTGCTGAACCCCAGCGACCATTTGTTGTCCTACGGAGGACTGTCCGGGCTCAAATTTCGGCAACGATTTGCGCGCTTTCCCTTTGTCGCTGAAATGGGAAAAGAACAAATTATGATCTTCTTTTGTCAAATTTTAAAAAGGGTAACCGAATTAAATGAACAAGGAACTTTTAATTAGTGCTGGGTTGTTTCGTAAAAAATGCCACCTTGGGAATGTTTCGTAAAAGTGCCACTGTGGTCGTTTCGTAAAAGTGCCAAGTCGTTTCGTAAAAGTGCCAACTATTTTATTCGATTTTGATAACATATAAAATGAATATATAAAATATATAATTTATCAATGGCAATTTTTATTTTTTGTCTGTGCAAATACGTGTCATCCGAGACTTATACATAGATGTTAGCGAATTGCGGCACTTCTCTATTAGACTCTTGCTTGCTAGCCCCTGTAATATGGTTTTGCAACTTTCAAAAAAGTATGCGTGTTTTTTATAAATCGAACATTTAAAATGTTACAGTTGACCGTTGTTGCTATGCCCATGACATGTGCTACATAAATAAGGGACAAAAACGCTATGATTGTGATAAAAAATTTTGCAATTGCTTATATGAAAACGTTGATTGTTTGCTAACAAAAGTTTGTTTTGTTTGTTTTTAATGAGATTCTTATGTTTAGAATTTGTTATGCTGGTCAGTCCATATTTTTGGAGAACGTTTTAAAGAACAGTGAAAATAACGGATTTTATTTGATTACAGTTTTCAATATTCATAGTTTACTAATTATATAATATGTATAACACAAACATAAATTTTTGAATTCATAACTCTATACTCAACCATATTTTTATAATGGCACTTTTACGAAACGACCTGGCACTTTTACGAAACGACCACAGTGGCACTTTTTACGAAACGACCTAGCACCCTTTTAATTCTTTAGGCGCAAAATTTTATTAAGAAATTTACTCCGAAATTTGCCTGAAATCCGATTGTGCCGCGACGAATTGCTGCTGGTGGGAGGACCCATTTGTCTTTTTTGGCAATGAATTCGGAGGCAGCGGCGGGCGTTGCTTCCGCACACTTTGGAAAGCGGCAGCAGTGTCCGGTGATGGGAGTTGCGGCGATGGCACAAAAGGGTTGTCGAAGAATACGGCACTTTTTTGTCGAATCACCACATTATTTAATGCCTCTTTCGACTGCAACTGCTGTTGCTGGTGGTCATAATCATTGTCCAACTGAAGGTGAGGAGCCGTTGCATCATTTACTTGCATTTGATCGTGCCATTTCCCGCCCATTTGGTGCCATCCTTCGCCCACTGTTGGCATTTGTGATGCTTCACCCAAATCATTCTGATAAAACTGTTGATCCCCTCCTCCACCCATATGTTGGGCAATTCCTTGTTGCCACTGTTCTAACAATGGCACAACATCATTTTGTCCTTCCGGCGAATGCCATTGCTCTCCCACTGGCAACGTTTGCATCAATTGGGCATCGTCGTTCTGCTGCTGATCAGCTTGGTAAGCATAATAATCTTGGCTCCCTGCGCCCTCTCCCATGTGCTGTTGTTGTTGTTGTTGTTGTTGTTGTTGTTGTGCAATGAACATTTGTTGCAACTCCTCCAGCGAAATTTCTGCAAATTGCGGCGCAAATGCATCAATCGGTTGCTCTGGCTCTGTTTGACGTTGCATCGCTTTGTCCATTTGCATTTGAAAATCATTTTGATTAAACTGATCGAATCCGCCCATTCCCTGCTGTGCAAATTGGTGAAGCTCATGCGATTGTTGCCAATTCGGCGGATCGGATGGACAATAAATTTGTTCTCCTGCTACAAATTGCTGGGCATATTTTTGCCACCACAAATCCAAAGACAATGATTGTTCCCAATTTTGATCAGTTGGATAAGTATTGTAAAGCGTTTGTTCCGCATAAATTTGGTGCCAATTTTCAGTTGGAGTTTGTCCAAATTGTGCCTCTGGCATTTGATGCCATGGCATTTGCCCTTGTTGGCCAACAGTTTCGTCAGTGACTGAACTTGTTCCTGACGATGATGGTGTCATCTGCTGCTCATTCGATAGCATTGGCACTTTCGTCAAATTCGTCTGCGGTGGTGCCGTCCCCGTCTTCGTCCTTTGCTGGGCGTTTTGTTGTTGCATCGTCCTTTTTGTGTCCATTCCGGCACAAAATTTGTCACCAATTAGTGATACTAATAGAACAATTAGTGATGTAATTATCAACGTTTTGAGCATTGCAATGTGAGGCTAATTTATGAAAGGCAATTTTAAAGAGTTCGTCAAGAAAATGAGCCTATCACTGATTTCGTTTGTCTTGCTTTCTCGCCTTTTTTATGTTTTTCGTTATGCATTTTAGCGCGAGACACGTGAATTTGATGGCACTCTTAGAATGTGGCCAGATCGAAAAGTATTTGAAAATTGAGGAAAATAAAATTAAAAAATATATCTTTTTCAATATATTTTAATTACTGTTAATTCTTTCATTTTTAAAAATTCATTTAAAGTTCAATTTAGATTTGGGTGAACGAAATTTTTTTTTTTTCATTTAAAATTTTTCCTAGAATTTTATTTGTAAAATTTTAAGTTCCAAAATTTATGGAAAATATTTTAAATAAATTCTCGCTTTCTCGCATTTTATTTAGAAACATTCGAAAATGTTGATTGAATGACATTAATGAGAAGCGTATTTGAAAATTAACATATGTAAAAATCGGGAATTCAATCCAACAAAAATGAATATTTACGCAGCGTTAGTCAATGTGTAAATATAAAATTGATTTTATTTTATTGAATCACAAAATCGTCATCAAATTGCACAAAACCATGAAAAAATTTTGACAAAATAAAAAATATTTATTTCTTTTATTAATTTAATTTATTATAAAAAACCAAATAATTTTGTATTATTTTCACTTGATATAAATTAAAATTTGAATTTTTTTTGAATTTTTAAAATTTTTTTGAATTTTTAAAATTTCCCGGTTGGTCCCGGTTCCCGGTTTTTCTTGCGGTCCCGGTCCCGGTCCCGAAAAAAAATCGAGGTCCCGGTCCCGGCTTCTCAGGTCCCGGCAAGTCCCGGTCCCGGTTTTGGCAAAAATTCCCGGTCCCGTGGCACTCTATTAATTTTCTTTCATTATGCACTTACAAATTTTAGGAAATAATATTATATTTTTCTATATATTTTGAGTTTTTCGCACTTTTTATTTGTTTTGCATTTTTGAGGATTTTTTAAGGAAATTTATGTTAAATATCCAAAAACCGAAATTTCGCAGTTTTTTTTTTTGCATATTTTCATAAAAAATACTATCGATTTTTTAAAAAGTCATAACTAAAAAATTTTTTATTTACATATGTATGTCGGAATTCCGATTTCCGAAAAATTTTTGGGACTCGGAATGCCATCCCTGGTGCTCCCTATTTATTATTAGGGCATCCAAAAATATGCACATAAAATCGCAAAATATGCGCATAAAATATGCACCAAAAATGGCAAAATATGCACATAAAAAGTGAAAAATATGCATATAAATTTTCCAAATTAAGGGTGTAATGTCTCTAAATTTCTTCAAATTTGTTAAATATTAAGTAAAATCTTCAAAAAATGGCTAAATGTGGTATTAAAAATCATTTTAGAAGAAAAAAAACATGATAAAGCAAAAATTTACTCATTTTTTGCGAAAAACCAACCCAAAAAGCGAAATTTTGCTTTTTTTGCTTATTTTTGACATAAATTAACCATTTTTTGAGAAAATTTATTTATTCAATATTTTTCGTGAAAATTTTGCTAAAAAATTATTTTTTTGGAAAATTTTCCGGTTTTTGAGGTCAAAAAGGCCAATTTGTCTGTTGGGGGCCGTTCTATTAGAGGTTTTTTGGAAAAATGCCCAAATATGCACATAAATCGCGAAATATGCACAAATATGCAAAACATGCATATGGAAAGTTATCCTAGAAGCTTCAAAACACGCTAAAAACATGTTTTTCGTGCGTTTCAGGCCTCCCTATTTATTATATAAATAAATAAAAAAGCACAAAATATTTAAGTAAATAAAAAATGAACAGTGAAATAAATGAAGAATGATTAAATTCACAGGTGTTGTCCCTTTTTAGAATTCATTCCTCCGAAACAAAACAAAAAATTTAAAAAAACATCTCGTCATTTCTGCGTCTCGGTATCTTTCGGCGCCGAAACGATACAATCAAAACATGGGAAATGGTAAATAATGGGGGGGGGAGGTCCGTATTTTCCTTTATTATTTTTGGGAATGAATCCTGGGGTTTGCAGGATGTCGTTTATGAATCCAACATCAGATCTGAAAAATAAAAGTGTCCGAGAGATTATCACTCGATTAGCATTCAAAAGATTTTATCCATTTAAAGAAGTTCGAGCAGAGTAAAGAACATCATCATTCTGTAATCGCAATTCTGTCCCATCTCTGTATTACCGAACTTTTTTTAATTCAGGTAATTTTAAATTATTATTTTTTTCATTGCAAATTAAAGCGATTAAAAATAATTATAAAAAACGAAGATATTATTTTTTAAAAATATATTTCATTTTTCTCCACCATATTAATCAAAAGAAAAATAAGCGAAAATTAGAGAAAGAGAGAGTAAAAAGATGTGTGTTTTTCTCTGCTCTCTCTCTGTTGTCTCATCGTCTGTCGCTTTTCTGGACGTTGTGTTCCTTTTCTTCCTCCTCCCCCTCTTCCGTTTCCTTCACGTAAGCGGGTGGCCATTGGAATTGGATGCCCTCCTTGCGCAGGTGCAACGTGCAGTGCAAGTGCAGCCAACCGACCGACTCGTGCTTGTACCTGCACACTGAACACAGAAAGCCGGAGGACCTGCACAGCGAACAAATTCAACACTTAGGAATTAGAAATTCATATAGTCAGCCAATTATTAATTTTGTTGAAATCCCGCCCCTGATTTTGTTGGGATTCCCCCCCCTCCCCAAATTGCCAACTTCATCCCCCTCCCCTCCGCTCGATTGATTTCCGTGCCTGTAATGGCCGTCCATGTGCGACTGGAGACGTACACGACTCGGCGAGGTGAACGGACACTTGGAACAACGAATGGGGCCGCCGACGCTAAATTAGGCGGAGTGATGCAAATGAATAAATTAAAAAAACCTTTTTGGGAAATTATAATTTTTATGGAATTTAAAAAATACGATTAACCGACATTTGCGGACTGAACAGCTGATCACACATTTAAGAAATTTTTTTTTTTTTGCTGCAGTTCACTGTTTTTAAAACACAATCATCTCAAAAAAGTTGCTAACAATTTTTAGTAGAATTGTCTATAATTTGGGCACACTTCATTTCCCCCACCCCAAAAAATTTAAAAAAAAGTTTCAAACATAGAAATTTTTCAAAAAAAGATTTATTTTCTTGAAATATTCTTATGAAAAATTTCCTAAGGTTTTTTTTCTGGTCAGCGGTGCCAATAGGAAAATTATGTAAGTCAATTGGCATAATTATTTAAATGAATTTTTTATTTTATTTATTTTTTTTTTTTGTACATTCACAGAGGAAAGAAAGCACCCCGAATTTGGAGGGCGGAGTTCGACCCATTTCAATGTCTTTTTTATGCAATTAATCAAAAAACTTTGTCATGTTCATTGTAATTACCCTTTCTGACGACGACTGCCTGCAGCAGAAGTGCCAACACCGGTGCCTACTTTATTGTGGGCATTTGCTTTTGTTGGATTTGCTGCCCTTTTCCGTGTACGTCTTTGTGCCATTGTCGTCGTTGAAGTTGTTGCCGATGAGAAGGAAGTGGTGGGCAAATGCGAGACTGAAGAGCCATAAAATTTAAAAATATCAATCAAATTCTTAGAATTGAAAAATTATGATAAGATGCAAATGGAAATATGAAAATGGGACCATTTATTTGGACATGTTTTTTAATTAGTTTTTGTTTCCCACAAATTTTAAAATTTGTGTTTTTTCCAATCGAAAGGGCATAAAAAATATTAAATGCGATTGGAAGTGGTGATTATAGCCAATTATTGTTATTGATTTGACCATTATTCAAACAGCTGATTGAATTTTCCTAATTTGCCAATGCCGTAGTTCGTTGGTGCCCCCCCCCCCCCGGAAATGCCGACCAACCAGAAGCCTCATCCGCCGTTTCCTCCTCGTCCTCCTCCTCAAGCCCGGCCCTGTTCAGTGTGGCGCGTGCCAACATCGGCGGCTCACCAAACTGTTGTTCATCCGCATTTTCTTCTGCGTCATCGCCAATGGCATTCTCAGCGGTGCCTTTCTCACCATCGTCTGCTGCTTTGTTTGGACAGAAAATGATGATTTTTTCCT
This sequence comes from Heterodera glycines, assembly GCA_004148225.2. Classification (NCBI taxonomy): domain Eukaryota; kingdom Metazoa; phylum Nematoda; class Chromadorea; order Rhabditida; family Heteroderidae; genus Heterodera; species Heterodera glycines. Next base: position 5,592,239 of record CP049706.1, on the reverse strand, counting down.
GAATTAATCATGATAAATAAAAAAGAAATTATATTTTTTAACAAAATATTCCAACCTCTCCCGCATAAATCGGTTCGGCGTATGGCTAAAATTGAGAAATATACAAAATAAATAATTTTTTAAAGAGACAAATTACCTTTTGTTTTTTCTTTTCAGCACTTTTTTGTGCCGATGAACGCCGGGGACGCGGCAAATAGCCATGGGCACGGCTGAAAAGGAGAAAGAAAAATTGAAAGAGCATAATAAAAATTGAATAAAATGCATAAATATGGATAAATGGGTGTATCCCAAAATTTCGTCGGTGAAATTTCTTTAAAAAATTTTGAAATTTTCAAGAACAAAAACCTTGGAAAATTTTTCAAGGAAAAATTTTGAAATTTTTAGCAATTTTTTGAAAAAATTTTCGAAAAAACTTAACAATTCATCATAAATTTTCAAAAAAAAATCACTGAAAAATTTTTGAAAATGATTTTTTGTTTATTTTTCAATTTCGGCATCGAAATTTTGTCATGTTCCCGAATAAATTGGTGCAACCGGCAACGTTACAAAATCCGCCGAAAACCTTTCCTTGGAATTTCATTTTTTACTCAAAAAATTTGGCCTAACAATAAAATTATGCTTTTAATAAGTCTTAAAAATTGCCTTAAAAATTCAATAAAATTCGCCCTACCGATGTTGGCGCAACGTTTTTGTGTTGGTGCAAGAAAAGTCGCAAAAGTCGCAGCCCAACGGCAGCTGGGCCCCGTGCAATTTGCTGTGATTGGTCAGCCCAATGCGCGAGTTGAAAATGTCGGGACATCGTTGGCACGCGAAAGTGTCGAGAAACGACTTACAAAATGAGAGGGGCGTAAATGTATGAAATTAAGACAAAACTGAAAGAACTGTCGTGGTTGGGATGGGAAGGGGAACCCGAACTTAGGATCAGTTTGGGTTTCGACCACGAATTAAGTATGTAAGACCAAAAGTTTAATTTCCAAAAGGCGAAGTTGAAAGCAAGCGATTTATTTGCGATTAGCAGCGAATAGGAAAAGCGATGAAAAGGCGAAGTGAGAAAAGGCGAACAAAAAGTGAAGTGAAAAGGCGAAGCGGCAGAAGAGATTATAAGTAGAGGAAAAGGGGGGGGGGCGGATTGTCGTGAGAAAAGGGGTTCGTTTTGCACCTGTCCTTAGGGCCAATACAAAAGAAAATTAGGCGGGGATTACAAAGGGAGGGGATGGATGATTCACTCGGGGGACGAAAAAGAACGTTTAATTTTCGTGACGCGACAGAACTCTACACCCATAAATTTATATAAAATCAGGGCTCCCAAGTGTGCTTATTTCTAAGATTTGTGCTTATTTCAGCATTACGTGCTTATTTTGGGATTTGAAAATAAAAAAATGCAAAATTTTAATGAATGTTTTGAATTATCGTTTTTTATTGAAGCGAATATTTGAATTACTAATTCAATTTTGAAAAAATTCAAATTTATTTCGTTTTATTGAGTGTAAAATACCCAAAATTTCAGAGAAAATCTGTAAAAAACAGTCAAAATTTCTATTTTCCTCCGGCGGCGCTTTTCGGCTCCGCGGGTCCCCAAAACTTATTTGTTTTCTTAAAAATTGGCTCAAAATCTCAAAAATTGGTTATTTTCTGGCGGAACTCTGTTAACAAATTGGGCGCTACTTAAAAAGAGTATTCTTTTGAAAATTTTTTCACTTTTTTTTGGTCAACATTTTTTTTGTTTGTTTGTTTTGATACAGAATTTGTTTTTTTAACAAATGGTACGAATGACAAAAAAAACAAAAAAAAAAAGTGAAAGACTGAATGTGTTCATCATTCTGTATCAAAACAAACAAAAAAAAAAAAATAGACCAAAAAAAGTGAAAAAATTTTCAAAAGAGACTCTTTTTAAGTAGCGCCACAAATTGCATTGAAATTTTCAAAAATTTTCCCGGCGTCGCCTATCGGCCCCGCCGGACCCCACCCCATTCACCAAAAGTTTTTTGGAAAAAGCGCGCCGCAAAAACATAATATAGATTTTTTCATTTTGAATTAAATTTTCAAAAATGCTGACTTTTGATCCCAAATGAAGATTTTTTGTCAGCCAAATGCTGATTTTGAAAATTTTCAGTTGGCAGCCCTGGATTTTAGGCTAATAAAATATTGCTTCAAGTCATTTTTCACGTTTTTATTGTGTTTTCTTTGCGCTACTATTAGTTTCAGAAAAATCTTATTTTTGGGGTCCGAATCTTAGTTTTTCACCCATTTTGTCTTATTTTGAAAAAAAAAAAACTTGGGAGCCCTGTATAAAATTGTAATTTTTGACGCTTTTGGCTTTTTTGTGATTTTTTAATTGCTTACAAATTAGTCTCGAAATTGTCTGTCAGAAAGACAGGTTAAAATTTTAGAGCAAAATTGACGGTTTTATTTGCCTATTTTTCGCTATTTTTTTGGGCTCATGTTACAAATGGCTCCAAGGGAAGAGCAAACTTTGGCATCGCCCGCTCTGCCCGTGGCACATGTGTAGCTGAACCCGCGGAAGCGCAGCTCGTCGTCCTCCAAGTCGTTGTAGTCCTGCCTTGCACAAATGCCGGCGCCAAACTCTGCCGGGGAGGCCGGCGACGGCACAGTCCGTTGCCGTTTTGTGTGCGATGGTGGAAATTCTGTAAAAAAAATTTTTGGGTCTTATTGGTCTAACTATTGAATTTATATAATAGTGTTTTTTTGTGTTTTACCCCTAAAAATTCATAGGCTCTCCTTGTTTTTTTAATTGTCATTTTTTGGAAAATCAGTAAACAGTTTAACAAATTGATCAGATTCCAAAATCGCATTAAAATTTGAGAAAATAATTTAAATACAAAAAGCAAGGAACTCGCACCTGACTCAGCAAACAATGCCGAAATGTCTTGTTTCCGCCGATTTTGACGTATTGTTGAAGCCATTTATTAAAATAGATCAAAAAATTTTTACCTTAAAAACGATTTCAACTGCCATATTCGTGATCAGTATGGATTCAGTCCGCCTTTTGGGTCAAATTTTTCAAAAGCGTAACCAGACAGTCAGACAGTGCACTATTTCCTTCTTTATTTTTCTCACTTCTTCCCTTTTCCCACACACAATGCTGCTGCACAGCGAGCACACGGCTGTTTACTGTCTACCCTTCCACCCGCCGCGGCCCCACGTAGACAGACAGTCAGACAGTGCACTATTTCTTTATTTCTCCAGTGCTATGCGGAAGAAAAAGAAGGAAATAGTGCACTGTCTGACTGTCTGGTTACGCTTTTGAAAAATTTGACCCAAAAGGCGGACCCAAACTTAATGAGTACCCAAAAAATCGCGATAGGCACAATAAAAAGGCAGAAAAAATCGCATTCTGAATCTATTTCGACCAATTCCGGATTCGGAAAATCCAATCTCGAAAACTTATTCTTATTCAGAAAATTTTTGTCATTCTGTTTGTTGCAATTTTCAAAAAATGTAATGCGGATTCCTCTTGATCCCGCTCAAACCTAGATATTAATTTTTAGATATTAGATACTTTTTATCCATTTTCACATAAATACTCTCTTACTTCAAAATGTGGAAAAATCCGAAAAAAGCCAAGAAGGAATGGAAAGAAATGTGAGTTATTAAATCTTATTTTATAAGGTTTTTGAATTAAAGAAAAATATTTTTCGTATAATTTGATATTTCCCAGCTCTCTCTGCGGCGACTGTTGGCTGTCAGTGTTCCAATTTATCGGCCCCTATGAACTCGGGTTGAAATTTGCGTTGCTCAGTGATCGATTTGACCATTTGGTGGACGAGCATTTCAAGACGAAAAAGTGGGCGATGGGTTTCCTGGAAATTCGTCTCTCCTCAAGGGGAAAACGCGCGGTGATTGTCAACAATTTTGGCGACGGACAGCGCAGTTTTTATCCAATTCCACAAAAGCCATTGCCCAGCAATATCGTCGGATTTGAAAGCATTCGTATAAGGTGCCAAAGACAGACACTTGGCTTAGGGGGGGGGCTGAATTCAAAAATTCAATTTTTAGGGTTTCATTTTTTTAGAGTCTCGAATTAGGCGGTCTATTTAGCAGGAATTTGTAGCTGCTTCTCGCCAAAAATGCTATTTTTTGCCATTTGGTCTCCATTTTTTTAATATGGTCAATTGGGTGTCCGGTGCCGGGTGCTCATTTTTTCAATTCTCACATTTTTAAATTGGTAATAATTTGCTAAAATGTTGGGAAGGGACGAAACACAACTACCAGGCCAACTCTTAACTGCTCCGACTTGTAAACTGTTTTTCGGCCAAAAAACGTAGTACTTTTTCAAAGTCAACAAAATAAAATACAATTTGAAATTCAATCGAATATTTTGGGTAGATTTTTGTCAGATGATTTTTGGGTTGAATTTTAAAACAACATTTAAAGGAATTGGTTGTCCAACAGTATAGACAAGTTCGTCTGTAGAAATTGTGAAAATTCCGATAATTCTAGCAAATTCGGTTTTAATTGTGGAATTTTTTTGTTTTTTTTCCACTAAAAATAGAGTTAAGCTCTAATCTAACCCTAATGGCCAATAAAACTATCTTTTTAATCCCACCAAACGCGCAAAATTTTTTTGTTCCAATTTGCAGTTACGTCGACCAACACGTCGTCCAATTTCTCCACCGCATTCGCCGCCTTTTCGACTCTGTCCCGACAAACCTTTACATTGCGACCGCCGCTTTGGCCGAAACTGTCTACCGCCCGAAGCACTTCGTCCGCAGTTGCGAGGCGATTCGCCAACACATTTTGCCGCTGCTCCGTGCCAATGTCCGCGCCCTGTTTTTGTCCTCTCCCATTTTCGACCGTTTGATCAAATTCTCGCCCTCCTTTCTCGTCGATTGCCCCTCTCTGGGAACCATCGATTCCTACCAAGTTTTTCCCTACTTCAATGACATTAATTCGGCCATCGTTTCGCGTGGACGCGCGGTGGGCCAATGGTTGGCCATTCCGCGCCCGGACGGACTGCCAAAAGTGTTGAATTGTGGCTGTTCTCCCAGAAGGATGGGGCAACTCAAAGAGGTGGGCAAAAAAGTGCAACATCACTGGCACCATTTTATAAAGTCCTTGGGTTTACACAACCATAAAAAATCTTACAATTAACAATTTTGTAAAGTTTTTGAAAAAATTTTTAGCAATTTTTTGGAAATTTTTTTTTGAAAAAACAAATTAATTCATCATAAAATGTTGATAAAAAACGTTAAAAAATTTATCAAAAAATACATTTTTTAAGTTCTTTAAAATTTATATGATTTTCGAAAATCTCAAAGTTTGATTTTTTCGGTGGGGGGGGGGGACGAGCGCTCCCCGCAGTAAAAGCAAAAATTTTTCAAATTTTCTTTTCTCTTCTAATTTGCTTCTTTTCTGTTTCGGGTTTTCTTCCACTCTCTAACCCTCCCTTTCCCTCCCAATTTTCTCTCCATTCCTAGAGCTTTTTGAACGCTTCTTCGTCTGCCAATTTCATCCTGTTTTTGGCTCCCACACCATCTTCTTCCCTTTCGCCATTTGAGCTGACCAACGATGGCACCGGGGAACGAATGACACTGAAACAAATTGCAACTGATCGATTTCTGCTGGTTCGGTGTCCAATTGTGCGAGATGAAGCGCAATGGGCCGAGTGGGAAGAAGCGGCGATCAAATGGGAATGGACCGACCAGTGGAATTGCATTGTCATCGCATTCAGTGACCGTGATGGCATTGGCCAAAAGTATCAATGATATTTGAAACAAAATGAACTACTCAGCAACGGACTTACAAAAATCGGCTCTATGAATTCACAAGAGATTTAATATTTACGGGTCTTCGACCAGAATTTTTGTTATTTTTTTTGAATGACACCAAATTTGGTCCGAATAAGCTCCCATGTTAATATCTTCGGGATCTTCCATCCTTTTCTGTTTTTTTAAATGGGCAAATCTTTATGATCCATATTTTGAATTTTCTGTGAATTTATATATAAGTGCTTATTTTATAATTTAGCAGACAATAGTTTTTTAGTTTACACCTCTCGCTGCCTGATGATGCTGGTTCGAGTAATGTGTAGGCAAGTGTACGAATGATGACAAGTGAAGAAGGATTGATCAATTCGTATTACACTGATATTTATTTTTTTTTTCTCAATGTTTTATGTAAAGCAATTCTTATTAAATAAATTTAAGAAAAATATTTAACATCAAAATTATATGTAAAACCAAGTAGGGTTCTATTATGTAATTTTTGCTCCAAAACAATGAAGAACAAAGCCAACATTAAATTATCTTGAGGCTTCTAAGGTCCAACTTTTAATAATTAATTTGTCATTTTGTATTTAATTTTAAAATTTTGTTGCTTAATTATCCATTTTTGGGCAATTGTTTTTACGCGTAGAAGTCTAGTGATCCCTACTTGGTGTCATAACAACTCATACAACTGCTTAGGTTAAGTCTAGGTTTAGGCTTGCTTGGGCCTAGGCTTAAGCTTAGGCTTTATTTTTGTTAAATTTTAATAATTTTTTTTTAAACCTTGTCCAAAATTGCCAAGGAGTTCCAAATTGTTGTGGATCGCGGATCCAAATATCGCGGTCGCGCTTCACCCCTAACTGGTGGTGAACTAAGTCTAAAAATCGAAATGACGCCATCTGGATACCGGGAAAATTGAGTCCCCGTGAAAATAGACATTTCAGTACCAAAGAAATATTGGAAAACAAAATTAAAATAGGCAAAAAGGAACGTGCGTACCCTTGATTTATACTCAAAAATTTTTGCTGAGTGTGATCTCGCGTTTTAATCCCACATATCACATAATTTACAAATACGGGATTTTTCTGCTGAACTTTTAAAAATTTACCGTTAAACAACATAGAACTCCACAATAAAAATTATATATGTTGACCAACTTCGTGTCCACGCAAAACTCCACCGAAAACAGCACCAACACTGGCCCTGCTGGACCGGGTTCCGCCGTCATTGGCGGAGTCGGCCATCTTGTGGAGGCCGGCGGAGGCGGGCCAGCGGGTGGTGGCAGCCGAATTGTTGTGCAGAACAGTGCTGCCGGGCCCAGGGTTTGCTCCGTCAGCGGTGGTCCTCGTGAACTTCCTGAACATGCCGGCTCCGGTGCGGAGGACACACCGAACGCCGCCCGTGGCACCGGCAACAAAGAAAACTGCGACAACAATTCGACAGAGGCACGTGTTTTGGGTGGAAAAAGGCATTATTTGAGAAATAGGGCAAAATGCGGTCCTTTTTGTGGAAGCCAAATTTTATATTGTTATTGAAAAACACATTTCCTTTGCCCCTCCCTATTTTTTACAGTTTTTTTGCCCTGAAAATGGTCTAATAAATATTTCCGTGGACTCTGATCATGAAACACCGTAAAAACATTGCATTTTTTCAAATTCTTTTCTCCTTATTTTTCATTACATTATTAACTCCCTGCTGATTTGGTATCAATTTCTAGGCCAAACAGTCTTCGACGATGTCCCCATTTTCCATGCCCGGCGTGCTGCACTTTCTCCAGCAGGAATGGGGTCGCTATGAGTTGGACCGAGCGCAGTGGGAAATTGAACGTACTGAGCTCAAGGTTTGGCCCTTGTTTAGCAGAATTTCGAAATTATACGAAATGTCAAATCCCCCCCCCCCTCACCCCTTCCAAATTTTGGACGATTTATTTAAGCATTTTCGTTAGCTTTTTCAAATACGGTAGCATAAGATAAATGCTCAATCAATGCTTAATTGTCTAAATTAGGGCAACAGCTCATACTTTTTTCGTCATGGGCCGCACTTCCGAGTTTTAAAAAGTCATAATTCCAATCTCCTAAAGAATTTTTAATTGTTGGTTTTTTTGAGTCCGGTTGCCTTTTTTAATTTTAAATCCGTTTTTTATGGGTTTTTTGGTTTTTTAATTCAAGTTTGTAATTGCCTTGTCCATTTGTTTAGGCGCGGATCAGTTTTTTGATTGGTGAGCGCAAATCGCAGGAGAATCTGAAGCACGATTTGGTGCGACGCATTAAAATGTTGGAATATGCGCTGAAGCAAGAGAGGTAATTGGACGGACGGAGGGATTTTAGATTTTAAAAACGACAATTTTCAGGACCAAATTCCAACAGTTGGTTGACAGCCAGGAAAACCACGACAAAACAGCAATAAA